>CM035114.1:70493771-70656271 GCA_020205505.1 Panax japonicus
TTATCTTCTTTTTCAATTGTTGACATTTCCAGAGGTCAGCCATCAGTTTATGAAGAAGGAATAATATTATATACACAAACTATACACAAAACGTTATACAACAATAGTAGGATGGATCAATGCATTGCATACTAATAAAAATATATAAAACATCTTATAGTAGGTTTCACTTTATATTCTCGCTCTTTTTTATATTATTGTGCATGATTTTTGACTAAAAGACAATGGGCACCCCAAACTTTACACTTTAGTTGACTTTTGCATCTCAAATAAAAAGGTGTCTAAATACACTCCAAACTTCAATTAAACATAACAGAAAGTAAACTTTCATCAGTTAACCGGTCAAAAGTGACCAGTTAAGGCACACATGTGGATCTGGAGGGGTGTTTAAGTCTTTTCCTTCTTATCTTCTCCAACATTGACACTGTAAATTAACAAATATATGAATTTTAATACCTAGCTATACAAATCCCAGCTAAGCAATGGACATTGCAATGTTTATTGTTTTGTTATTTTGATAAGTAAATGAGCACCACAATGTTATGCCCATATTCTTATCTGTTACTCGAAGAGTAAGTGATTCACGACATATTCTACAGAAATTCCTATGACTCAAATTTCAAACACAGAAAACCGCACCATTACCCTAATGTTGAAATTAAAAGCTTTCCAAAGCTCCAAAATCCACAGATTTCCTAAAACCCTGATATTCCTATCAATAAACTATAAATTGCACTACCAATAACAAATATTCCTCCTGAATTCACTTTCCCAATCGAAAATACATGTAAATAAAATCAGAATTAGAAAGAAAAAAAACATAACTTGCACAAAATAATATAAATAGACATTTTTTTTTGAAATGTGGAGATTATTTTTAATCCATTAAATTTTTGGTTAAATAATTATCTTCTTTTTCAATTGTTGACATTTCCAGAGGTCGGCCATCAGTTTATGAAGAAGGAATAATATTATATACACAAACTATACACAAAAAGTTGTACAACGATAATAGGATGGATCAATGCATTGCATACTAATAAAAATATATAAAACATTTTATGGTAGGTTTCACTTTTCATTTTCGCTCTTTTTTATCTTATTGTGTATGATTTTTGACTAAAAGAAGGAATAATATTATATAAACAAACTATACACAACAAGTTGTACAACAATAGTAGCATGGATCAATGCATTGCATACTAATAAAAATATATAAAACATCTTATAGTAGGTTTCACTTTTTATTTTCTCTCTTTTTTATCTTATTGTGCATGATTTTTAACCCAAGTTGACTTTTGCACCTCAAATCTAAAAAGGTGTCTAAGTACACTCTAAATTTTAATTAAACGTAATAGAAAGTACAATTTCATCAGTTAACAGGTCAAAAGTGATCGGTTAAGGCACACACGTGGATCAGGAGGGGTGTTTAAGTATTTTCTTTCTTATCTTCTCCAACATTGACACTGCAAATGAACAAATATATGAATGTTGATACCTAGCTATGCAAATCCCAGCTAAGCAATGGACACTCCAATGTTAATTGTTTTGCTTTGTTATTTTTATAAGTAAATGAGCACCCCAATGTTATGCTCGGATTCTTATCTGTTACTCGAAGAGCAAGTGATTCACGACATATTCTACAGAAATCCCTCTGACTCAAATTTCAAACACAGAAAACTGCACCATTACCCTAATGTTAAAATTAAAAGCTTTCCAAAGCTCTAAAACCCACAAATTTCCTAAAACCCTGATATTCCTATCAATAAATTGTAAAGTGCACTACTAATAACAAATATTCCTCCTGAATTCATTTTCCTAATAAAAAATACATGTAAATAAAATCATAATTAGAAAGAAAGAAAAACATACCTCCTTAGGAATATTGAGACAGACGAAATAACAAATTCTAGCAGCGAGAGTATCCTGGCAAGGGAAAATCGAACGGGCGTGAATCGCTTGGCATTGGGTATATACAAAGTGGAAAGACTTGTTAAACGTCTGGGGCGGGGACATCCACTACATGGCAGAGCTGGAAGGGCTAGCGGAGAAGAGAATGAGGAATTGGGAGTGGTTAGAGAGAGAAACTGCGACGCCCCCAAAATAAGAATACATCACCCATTCTGAGTCGCCAAATACATGGTAAAAAATCAAATACAAACTTCTTTAATTCAACTGTCATGTAAAAATAAGACAATACATAGCTGAGTTTTTACATTAATATTGTGACGTTCCCAAATATGGGTCCTAAATCACCACGGATCTGATGCAATCATTCTAAAACTATTGCGGAAGATATAAACATAAATTGTTTATACAATAAACTTTACTCACTATTCTCCAAGGTCGAGTAACCTTAACTTATACATAATTCATTATTCTATCTGACATACAAAGATATTATCATACTATTCTGTACAAATTAAGCTGCACACATAAACTTAAAGATGGAACTGTCTTTAACCTTTTCTTGTATTCGACGTATTGGTTTTAATTTGTAATGTTTATCATGATATAGCAAGGGTGAGCGTGAAGTTTGCCCAACAAGTTTAAATTTATTTAAGGATATATCATGATTGAAAGAGTTTGAATAATAAGCTGGCTATAATTCAACAATATAGTTGTGAATTAGCACAAACAAACTTTTGACTGAACAAGTATTAAACATGAACAAATATATCTAGACTGAATGTAATGAAGGTGATCATCCTTTCATACCTGACTTATACATGCAATATGTATAGAGTACAGCTCTACAATGGCAATCAGCAATGATTAACCATATGTATATTTGAATGAAACAACTCTAAGTAGAGTTAAGAAAAACTTGCCTATTTCGTTGATTATCGTTATGCATTTTAATAAGCTTTGTCTGAAGACCTAATATATAAATAATATCGATATACAAATTAGAATAATATCATAACAATATAATACTATTATATATATATACATAGAATAACCTAAACATGTGACGCCCCCAAAACAAGTATACATCACCCATCTTGAGTCGCCAATTATATGGTACATATATCGAATACAAACTTAATTATACAACTGTCGGGTAATATACGACAAAACATAGTTGAGAGATTAAACAAGAATATTGCCTTCTAGACAATATCCACTCTCAATGGAGTTCTCATTACAATTATTATCACACTATTTCACAGAATAATAAGGACTACTACAACCACTTATCCTGGACCATCACCTCAATTCCCGACTCATCCCAGCTATATTCTCATTTCCTGAATAGAACAATGAAAGAAAAGAGTGAGCTCAACTAGCCCAGTAAAAAATAGTATGACTAAGATAATGCAGGATAAATTATCCTTAGCCTTCAATAGTATAACAACTGATAGAATATAATAGACAACAAGTTTTAGATCAACAACTACAGCGGAATAAGCAATCCATTAGAAGAGTCGAGTAGAGCATGATATCTACTATCTTCTATGATTTAAAAAAAATTCATCAAATTTATCGCTGAGACTCAGCTTAATAAATAAATCACATCATCGAATCATCCTTGCACTACGGGCCAAGAATATTCATGTAATCACCAATGATCATAATTATACCGAATAATCCCTGGTCATAATCATACCAACAACTGTCCATCAATGCACTACGGGCCAATGAGGACTTTTACCACATCATTAGTAACATTACGGGTCATGATTATACCGAATGATCTATCCCTGGTCACAATCATACCAATCAACAGTCCATCTATGCACGTAAGTCAAAGATAATTTTCATCACAATATAAGCATGAGGATGATGACAATGATATAAGCAATAATCAAACGAAATCAAATCAAACTAAATCAAGGATAAATATTAAAGACTTTAAATTTATCCAGAGTTTAAAAATATACAAATTGCCAATATGATACTGCTTTGTAGAGTAAAAGTCAAGAATAATATTCATATACCAAAAATAATTTGGATAGAAAAGAAATATATTTTTCGGGTAAATAGTACCCCGTGAATAGTACCATGTGAATAGTACTTCGGGAATTGTACCTCGTGAATAGTACTCCGATGTGAAAAGTACCCCGAATACCCGAGTTAATAATATTCGGGTGGATAGTTATTGGGTGAATAGTAACCCATGAATAGTAACTTGTGAATAGTATTCCGGCATGAAAAGTGCCCCGAATACCCGAGTGAATAATATATAAGTGAATAGTAATCGAGTGAATAGTAACCCATAAATAGTAACTCTTGATTAGTATTTCGTCATGAAAAGATAAATAATTATCAAGAAAGCTAAGAATAAGATTTTCATGAAAAGAAACTGGATAAAGCGCAAATATCAAGGATATTCTACTAATTTCATGGAGTATAGAAGCCAAAACTTTAATAAAATGAGTATAGAATTCAAAATCTGAAACAAAATAATATTACTTACATACTACAGATTATGGAAGAAAATATTATTTCAAGCGAATATTGAACAAATATAACACCCCTTACAACTGTTGAACAAAAATAATATTCCAACGAATATTTAACGAAGATAATATTCCTACAAATATTGAACGAAGATAATATTCTTTATGAATATTGGAAGAAAATAATATTCATACGAATATGAAAAATAATATTTTTTCAGAATATGAAATAAATAATATCTCGTACCTCAGAAGAAGACTAAATACTGAAGTAGAGAAGTAACAGACTGCTCTTCTTCTATCTCTTTATAGCTTCTCTCTCTATAATTGCTCTTGCGAGACTTAGTGAATTGGTGAGAATGAAGGAAGAATGAGCTTCTACTTGTAGAAAAATATAGTTTCGATAATTGCATGTTTTGAGGCTCGAAATATTACAGTATAATACCTTCATCTTTTCCTTTATTTTTAATTTAGTCCTTCAAGTATTATCAAACTTGCACCACCTCTCCTAATAGTACATCATGTGAATCAATAGTTTAATCATGTGAATCAATAGTTCTGTAAATGTGAAAATACGAAGTACAGTATAGTATCTCCATCTATACCTCCATTTTTAACTTAGTCATGTAAGTATTATCAATCTTGCACCACCTCCCCTAATAGTACATACATGTGAATCAATAGTACACACATGTGAACAAATAGTTATAAGCATGTGAATTAATAGCAATTAATTGCTCATTTAACCGATTAATTATCCGATTGGTTAATATAACCTTATCAAAATAAATATCGATTTCCACTAACACTAATAATCCCAACACAATGAAAATATAAATTTCATCTTTAATCAACACGAACTTATTCATCATTAATATTATAACTCACAATATTTAACAACCAGAACATTCTCAGGAAAGAGGGAGCTTTCTGATAAGAATTTATCCCTATTGACGCGCAATTAGGTGACAAAACCCCTTTACTCGATAGAACTTTCTAGACATCGTCAATATTGCAAATAATAATATGAATAACTTTTATAAGACCCCAACTTTTATAAATAAAGAATAATTTTTCTCAAAATATATTTTTGAATATTATGGTGTGGATATGATATAATGTTATAGTTGTGGGTAATATTTATAAATTTTGCAAAGTAAGCAAGTAGTTATAAAAAATTTAATTGGTCGAGGAATATTAATTTTAACAGAAAATATTCGTACGACGTCACAATCATTGGTGGACCCCACAACGGAAGTATTGTCGCAGTTAGAAAACGACAGAATTATCTTTTTATAAAAATAACGTCGAAAGTTTTACCGTTAAACTTTTGAACTACTCGGTGGTAAAAGTACAGTAATACGCGTGGTTGCATAGTAGCACACGGTATTAATTATTGATGCTTACGTGAGAAGTCACTCAGTTATACTCAATTATTGCTACAATAATTGTTACATAATATCTCTCATATTATTGATTCAATTATTGTCACAGTGTCAATATTTTATATTATTAAATCAATAATTGAGATGACAAAGTTATTCATATTATTATTTACAATATTGACGATGTCTAGAAAATTCTGTCGATGAGAGGTTTGGTCACCTAATTACGCACCAATAGGGAGAAGTCCTTATCGAAAAGCCCCCTCTTTCTTAGAAATGATCTGGTTGTTAAATATTGTGAGTTATAATATTAACGATGAATAAGTTCGTGTTGATTAAGGATAAAATTGATAGTTCCATTGTGTTGGGATTATTAGTGTTAGTGGAAATCGACATCTATTTCGATAATAATTGATGTCTGGAGGATATATTAACCAATCGGGTAATTAATCGGATAAATAAGCAATTAGTTACTATTAATTCACATGCTTATAACTATTTGTTCACATGTGTGTACTATTGATTCACATGCATGTACTATTAGGGGAGGTGGTGCAAAATTGATAATACTTACATGACTAAATTAAAAATGGAGGTATAGATGAAGGTACTATACTGTAACTATTTTTTTCACATGTATAGAACTATTGATTCACATGAATGTACTATTGATTCACATGATGTACTATTAGGGGGGTGGTGTAAGTTTTACAATACTTGAATGACTAAATTAAAAATGGAGGAAAAGATGAAGGTATTATATTGTAATATTTTGAGCTCCAAAACGTGCAATTATTGAAACTATATTTTTCTATAAATAGAAGTTCATTGTTCTTCCATTCTCACAAATTCACTAAGACTCACAAGAGTAATTATAGAGAGAGAAGCTATAAAGAGAAATAAAAGAGAAGTCTGCTACCTCACTATTCCAGTATCCAGTCTTCTTCTGAGGTAAGAGAAATTATTTTTGTTCAGTATTCATAAGAAATAATATTTTTCTTCCATAATCTGTAGTATGTGAGTAATATTATTTCGTCTCGTATTCCTAATTATACCTTCATTTTGTTAAAGTATTGCTACTATACTCCGTAAAATTAGTAGAATATTCTTGAAATTTATGCTTTATCTAGTTTCGTTTCACAAGGATATTTTATGCACATTCTTGTTAAATTTTAAGCTTTTAATACCGGAGTACTGTCCATGAGTACTATTCATTTATACGGTACTATTCATAAATTACTATTCATGGGTACTATTCACAAAGTACTATTCATAAAGTACTATTCACAAAGTGAATATTGAACAAAAATAACTTCCCTTGAACGAAAATAATATTCCAATGAATATTTAACGAAGATAATATTCCTACGAATATTAAATGAAAATAATATTCTTTCTGAATATTGAACAAAAATAATATTCATACGAATATAAAAAATAATATCTCTTCAGAATATGAAATAAATAATACCCCTTACCTCCGAAGAAGACTGAATACTGGAATAGTGAAATAGCAGACTTCTCTTCTTCTTTCTCTCTATAACTTCTCTCTCTATAGCTTCTCTTTCTATAATGGCTCTTGTGAGTCTTAGTGAATTGGTTTGGATGAAGGAAGAATGAGCTTCTATTTGTAGGAAAACATAGTTTCGATAATTGCACATTTTGGGGCTCAAAATATTACAGTATAATACCTTCATCTTTTTCTTCATTTTTAATTTAGTCCTGCAAGTATTATCAAACTTGTATCACCTCCCCTAATAGTATATCATGTGAATCAATAGTACAATCATGTGACTCAATAGTTCTATACATGTGAAAAAATAATTTCAGTATAGTACCTTCATCTATACCTCCATTTTTAATTTAGTCATGCAAGTATTATCAATCTTGCACCACCTCCCCTAATAGTAAATCATATGAATAAATAATACACACGTGTGAGCACATAATTATAAACATGTGAATTAATAGTTATTAATTGCTCATTTATCTGATTAATTATGCGATTGGTCAATATAACCTCCAGACATTAATTACTATCGAAATAAATGTTGATTTCCACTAACATTAATAATCCCAACACAATGGAACTATTAATTTCATCTTTAATCAACACAAACTTATTCATCATTAATATTATAACTCACAATATTTAACAACCATGTCCTTCCCAGTAAAAAGGGGGCTTTCCGATAAGGATTTCTCCTTAGGGATACTGGAATGTCGGTAAAATCATTATGGACCGCACCATGTCCAACAAGGTACGATTTTTTCTTTTAGATACATCAATCAATTATTGCGTATCAGGATGTGTCCATTATGAGAAAAACCATTTGAGATGATCTAGAAACTTATTGCACAAGTATTTATTCCTTGATCTAATCAAAGAATCTTAATACTTTGTCAATTTGTTTCATTTCTGAATTCTTTGAACCTTTCAAATAATTCACACTTGTATTTCATCAAATACACACATTCAACTCTTTGAATGATCATCTACTTTTCTTATACTAGTTTGTTCAATTTGCAAAATATATTTTTCACGTAAGTCAAGTATACAAAATCCATTAAGTAATATTCCAGTTCTATACAAAACATTATTATTATAAATAGAACAACAATTGTTCTTAATTATAATACCAAAGATTTCATTGTCCAACAATAAAATGGAAATAATGTTTCTAACAAGAACTGGAATACAATAACAACTTATTGACTTAATAGATTTGCCCGTAGGTATTGCTAAACTATAAGTTCCTACGGCTAATGCAGCAATCTTTGCTTTATTTTCCACACATAGGTTTACTTATATTTGTTTAGCTTTCTACTTCTACTTGGTCCCTTCATAAATCTATATTTATGATAACCAAAGTCGGTATCCAATACCCAAGTAGAACCTTGACTTAAAGAAAAATTTATTTTAAATCATGAACAAAATTGTATTTGTAACCGAAACTTCACTAAGCTTCTTTGGTTAGCCTCTGCAAGATGCTTCTTACAGTTTCCTTCCAGTGTCCAGGCTTATTGCAGTGGAAGCAAACTCCTTTGCTATCCGTATCAGTTTTGTTCTTATTATCCTTTGTTTATGCCTTTCTTTTTACCTTCTTAGAATCGTTCTTCTTTTCAGAAGATCATTTGGTCCCTACCAGTAAGACTTGGTCTTTCTTGGTTGGAAAGTGACTCTCAACATTTTTTAACATGTTAAGCAAATCAGCGAGGCTGATATCTAGCTCGTTCATATGAAAAATTCACAACAATTGTGAAAGGAGTCCGGAAGTGAGTGCAAGATCAAATCTTGGCTCAACTCTTCATCCATGATAAAACCAGTTGTCCTAATTGTTCAATCAAATTGATCATGTTAAGGACTTTTATCTGTACTATAGTGCTATTGGCCATTCTAGATCGGAAGAGCTCCTTAGATATCTGATATCTATCAGTCCTACTTTCCTTACCATCAACAACTTGATGTGCAGGAATATAGTAAGAGATCATCCATAGTTTCATGCTGACGCTGAAGCTCGTTACTCATGGATGCGAGCATGATGCATTGAGCCAACTGTGCATCATCTTGCCACTTTCTAAAAGTAGCAATCTCTTCCTCAGAGGCATTGTCTGCAACCATTGCAGGGATAGGCGTATTAAGGACATAAGATAACTTTTCAGCCATGAGAACTATTCTCAATTTCCTTAACCAATCCATTTAATTTGGTCCGGTTAAATAAGCATCTAATATGCTATGCAGTGATAGTAATTTAGACATTGTAAAAATTTGTAAATAAATTTGTAATTAACAACATTTTAACATACATTCTTTTATTAATTACCAAAATAATTTAGGTCTTGTTTTAAATTGGTATCTCCCACTATTTTCTTCAAACTATATTACCCTCAATATATAGTTCGGCAATATCTAATTAAAGATATGCTAGTGAGAATAAGGATCCCATTTCAAATGTATATAGCCTTGTGTGTGCACAACAAACTATATATAAATAAATAGGTAGACAACTCTTGTCAATTACATCAACTATGTAACTCCTTGTATTTTGCCTCTTAAATCGTAATGGTCAAGTGTGTGCACATCCGAACTAAAATGATTTAAGTTAAGTCAGACCCAGCATTTCCATATAAGTGAAGAGAAAACTACAGCCCTTGTGTGTGCACAACAAAGCAGTAATGTTCAATTCCTTATAAACATCATATGTAATAAAAACAACATCTTAAATATTTAATACTCGCCTTGTGTGTGCACAACAAACTCATATTAAATATTCAATACTCTATTGTTTCTATCATGCTAGAAGGCGACGTTCGATATTCCAAATATCTTTGAACGTTACAACTTAATATAAAATATTTGAGGGGTTTGTTATTAATATGTCTCATCTTGTTTAGCGCGCATGCACATATATATATAAAATACGCGTCATATTAATTAACATGTGAAGCATGTTTGCATAATATATAATATATATAATATAAGCATGCACATATAGAATACTATATTCTACCTGGATTGATTATGGACTTTTATTCTAGTTTGGTTCACTAGAGCCACCAAGTGAACCAAAAGGTCAAACCCTAGGGGTGCAAGAATTAATATTTAAATATAACTATTACATTTAAACCCGGGCTCCATTACAAACGGGTCTTCACGCGCTCCTTGCTCCTTGATCTCCAATTCTTCAAAATTAATTCTAACTATTCCTATTACAAAACTATTTAAAATAAATAGAAACCTTGATCAGCAGTCAAGGGGAAGTACATGGGAGGGAGATAGAATTTACATTAAGAAAAATTAGAGAAGACGAGGTACGCAGACCCCGTTTAATAAAACTCATACATTCATGCATCCAACTAAAATAAAATTCAATCACATTGGTCAATAGTCCATAATCAATCTCATTTATTATCATACACATCACCATATGTATCAATAAATAACATTCATCTCATGAATAATAAACATTTAATATATATATTGATATCATTTAATGGGCAAATTTCGTTAGTATAAAATCTAATTTTGAATCAAAATAAACTCCTTTATTTTAATCCAAATTTAAATCAAAATAAAACTAATTTATTTTAATTTATCCAATTTTGAATAAAATAAACTATTATATTTTAATCAAAATCATTAATCAAAATAAACTCCATTATTTTAATTAATTATGGAATCTAATTCCATGTAAAAAAAACTTTATTAAAGGAAACACAGATTTTCTTTCCTATTCACAAATAAACTCTTTTATTTTGAATAATATGAAATCTTATTTCATATCTAAATAAACTCCTTTATTTAGAGAAACTAGGATTCTATTTCCTATTCACAAATAAACTCTTTTATTTTGAATAATATGAAATCTTATTTCATATCTAAATAAACTCCTTTATTTAAGGAAACATAGAATCCAATTTCAACTCCAATTAGTTATCATGGAATCCAATTCCAACTCTAATTAGTTAGCATGAAATTCTAATTTTAAAATTAAAATAAACTTTTTTTTATTTTAAGATTAAAATAAACTTTTTATTTTAAAATTAAAATAAACTTTTATTTTAATAATAAAATAATTAAGATTAATATATATATATAACTATTATATATATATAATATATAAGCCGAATATATATATATATATATATATATGGTAAGTAATATTACCGTTATATATATAATATATATAAAAGATATCCTGTGTTATCCCATGAATGTTAAACCATGAATGCTAAATCATATTATATCATATTTACATGTCCTGGATGATAAATCATGAATCATATCATACTGCAAACATATTAACGGAAATATCATATAACTGCGAACTCAGCAAATCAGAAATCACGGATTAGCGTTTTTTTTTAATTTTATACGATAAAATTATGCCCAATTAAATTGTTTTAAACACATATCAATATACATATCAAATCTGAACAATTAATAATTCGCATAAAGGTTTGGCTCTGATGCCACTGTTAGGTTTGTAATATTCATTAACGCAATCAAATTGCAAAAATTAGCGGAAGCGAGAAAAATTACCCGAATCATCCTTTATGCACAATTATTAATTAAACGAAAAAGAAAGAATAAGAACCATACCCTTGAAGATCCGAGCTTCCTCAGGTACAAGTTCACCTCCAATCCTTTTCGCGTTCAACTTGAATCCACCGGGTTTGGTTCTTTCCTTTGATCAACGTTAGCCACCCAAGTGTTTGGTCTCTAGAGGTGATCCACCAAGGAAGAAGAAGAATTCAAGAAGATGGGTATTTGGCTTAAACCCTAGTTTTCTATCTCTATAGAAAAAGCGGTGTACTCTCCCAACTATTGGAATTACGTATTCTAATAATACGTCAACCTCTCTCTCACCCATAATAAGACTCCTCTTATTTATAGATGTGGGCAACCCCTCCTTAACAATTAAAGAATTGGGTTTTATTTTAATTAATTAAACTCTTTTAATTAATTAGGCTCCTAATCTTATTAGGAATAATTAATTAACCTTTTAATTAATTAAGCTCCCTAATCTTATTAGGGATAATTAATTAAACTCTTTTAATTAATTTGCCTCCTAATCCTATTAGGATATTTGAGAGTACTTTTATTAATTAATTCTCAAACTCCTTTAGGAATTAAATAATAATAATAATAAGACTCCTCTTATTAATTTATATTTAATATTTCCAAAATATTAAATAATAAATATTAAGCCATTTAATTTATTCTATCACCATAGATTAAATTAAATATACTTAACTTATTATTACGATTATGCCATTAACTTCTTAAATAATTATTCTTCCTTTTATGGTGTGATCCTTTAGGTTCTCCATATTAAACCGGTTGTGAATAAATCAATTAGAACAATTCTAATCTTATTTAAATAAATAAATTAAACTAATAATTTATTTAAATAAATAATATTTATTCTACAATAGGGATAAGCCTCCCTAACGATCAACGACTTTCCAGATAATATAGATTTCAACATTAATCATAAAAGAACCTTTGAGTAAATAGTTACCGTACAATTCAATCCTTCCACCATACAATGTCCCAATTAAATATAAGACATGGAATTTCTGTCAAGTCTTATTTTATTTAATTATATGTTTTTCGACTCTTAAATGCACAACCCCAAATAATGCAAATTAGAAACTCCTTTCTAATTTCATTATGCCTTGGCCAAGGACTACTGGGTTGTCATTTATCGAATCACATAGGACATTTCTCTTCTTTTACTAGAAGTGGTAGATTCTTTATTGATCATACATTATCTCCATGTACTACTTATTATACCCAAGCATACCCTTTGATATACCCTAAGGGTCTTAAGGAATAAGTCAAAGTATAACTCATCATACACAAGATACTATGATGATCTCAAGTCCAAGGATCACTTGTACTACTATCACTACAGGAATTCCTATTGACATGCAAGTAAAAACTCCATTAGGTATTCCTTAGCGAGTCACGTTCAGTGAACTTATTCTCTAATAAACACCTACATACTTGATTTAGTGTCTTCACACAAATGATCATGAGATCAATCATCCTCATCCAATGAGCAAGCAACGTATGTACCAATCTATCCGGATTCACTAATCTCCAATTTAGTAATCCAACGATTGGGAACTATTTTAGTTTTAAGCTTTCTAAGAATTTAGATCTCATTAGAATGATCATCATCATTATTCTAAAAGCATTGCTTAAAACTATGGGTTTATCACATATTATAAAACAGCATCATGTAGATAATTAAAAGGCTTTAATAAATAAATACTTTTTATTAATAAATGAATAAGATTGTTTACAAAGTATATGCTTTATCATCAAACATGATTGGCTTGTGTGCATACTACTTTCAGTAATTATTGTAGCAATAATTGAGTATAACTGAGTGACTTCTTACGTAAGCATCAATAATCAATACCGTGTGTTACTATGCAACCACGCGTATTACTACACTTTTACTACCGGGTAGTTCAACAGTTTTAACTATAAAACTTTTGCCGTTATTTTTATAAAAAGATATTTCTGTCGTTTTCTAACTACGACAATACTTCCGTTGTGGGGTTCACCAATGATTGTGCCGTCATACGAATATTCCCCGACACAACGAATATTTTACATCAACTTGCTTACTTTGTAAAATTTTCACATATTACCCTTAACTTTAACCCTTTTCTCAATTTAACCATTTACTAAATAAAATAGTAATTATAAGAAAATTGAATAATTTTATTTTATAAAATTTAGGATCTCACAATTTTCTCTCCTTACGAAATTTCGCCCTTGAAATTTACGTACCTGGTAGTTCGAAGAGATGAGAATACCATATTTTTTTCGGAATGTACCTTCCTAGTTATTTCCTCTCTATCATGATTTTCTCATTTCTCATCTCCTATATTTCAGATATCATTCTAGAGTATAGTTTCAAAATAAAGGTTAATTGACATACCACATATTATCTCTATATTCTGACCGACCAATTAAATAACGAATAAACTTAGGTAGGTCATACTAGTGAAGGAATTATCCTTCTCTCCCCATCTAGTTCTTGTCTCACATCTCTGACAGGGATCATATCCCTAAGCTTTGATACCAACTGTGACGCCCCCAAAATAGGTATACATCACTCATCTTGAGACGTCAAATAAATGATACAGAATACAAATAAAAATTTAATTATAAAACTGTCGTGTAAAAATACGACAAAACATAGCTGAGTTTTTAAAACGAATATTGTCTTCTTGACAATATCAATACTCAATGAAGTCCTCATTACAATTATTATCACACTATTTCACAAAATAGTGAGGACAACTACAGCCACTTATCCTGGACCATTACTCCACTCCCCGACTCGTCCCAGCTATATTCTCATTTCCTGAAGAAAACAATGAAAGAAAAAGGTGAGCTCAACTAGCCTAGTAAAAAATATTATGACTAAGATATTGCTAAATAAATTTTTCTTAGCCTTCAATAGTATAACAACTGATAGAATATAATAGACAAAAAGTTTTAGATCAAAAACTACAGCAGAATAAGCAATCCATTAGAAGAGTCAAGTAGAGCATGATATCTACTATCTTCTATGATTTAAAAAGTTTTTCATCAACTTTATCGCTGAAACTCAGCTAAATAAATAAACCACATCATCGAATCATCCATGCACTACGGGCCAAGGATATTCATGTAATCACCAATGGTCATGATTATACCGAATAATTCATTGTCATAAGCATACCAACAACTGTCCATCAATGCACTACGGGCCAATGAGGACTTTTACCACATCATTTGTAACATTACGGGTTATGATTATACTGAATGATCCCTGGTCATAATCATACCAATCAACAGTCCATCTGTGAGACCCCAAATTTTATGAAATGAAAATATTAAATTTTCTTATAATTATTATATTTAGTAAATGGTTAAATTGAGAAAGAGTTAAAGTTAAGGGTGATATTTAAAAAAATTTGCAAAGTAAGCAAGCTGTTATATAATATTCGATTGGTCGGAGAATATTTATTTTAACATGGAATATTCGTACGATGGCACAATCATTGGTGGACCCCACAATGAAAGTATTATCATAGTTAGAAAACGACAGAATTATCATTTTATAAAAATAATGGCGAAAGTGTTACCGTTAAAACTATTAAACTACCCGGTAGTAAAAGTACAGTAATACGCGTGGTTGCATAGTAGCACACAGTATTGATTATTGATGCTTACGTGAAAAGTCACTTAGTTATACTCAATTATTGCTACAGTAATTGATGTATCATCTACATAATACATATTATTAAATCAATAATTGAGACGGCAAAGTTATTCATATTATTATTTGCAATATTGACAATGTCTAGAAGTTTTGTCAAGGAGAGGTTTGGTCACCTAATTGCGCGCCAATAAGGAAAAATCTTTATCGAAAAGCCTCATCTTTCCTGGGAACGATCTGGTTGTTAAATATTGTGAATTATAATATTAATGACGAATAAGTTCGTGTTGATTAAAGATGAAATGGATAGTTCCATTGTGTTGAAATTATTAGTATTAGTGAAAATTGACATTTAATTTGATAATAATTGATGTCTGGAGGTTATATTGACCAATCGGATAATTAACCGAATAAATGAGCAATTAATTGCTATTAATTCACATGATTATAACTATTTGTTCACATGTGTGTACTATTGATTCACATTCTTGTACTATTAGGGGAAGTGGTGTAAAATCCCAAATTTTATGAATAAAAATTTAAATTTTTCCAAATATTTTTTTTAATGTTATGGTGTGTATTTGATATAATGTTATAGTTGTGGGTAATATTTATAAATTTTGCAAAGTATGCAAGTTTTTATATTATATTCGATTGGTCGGGGAATATTCTTTGTGTCGGAGAATATCTGTACGACGATACAATCATTGGTGAACCCCACAACGGAATTATTGTCGGATTGAGAAAACGACAAAAGTATTTTATTGAAAATAACGGCGGAAGTTTTATCGTTAATACTGTTGAACTACTCGGTAGTAAAAGTACAGTAATACGCGTGGTTGCATAGTAGCACACGGTATTGATTATTGATGTTTACGTGAGAAGTGACTCACTTATCCTCAATTGTTGCTATAATAATTATTGCATCATATCTCTCATATTATTGATTTGATTATTGTCACAGTATCATCTGTATTATATGATATATTATTAAATCAATAATTGAGACGACAAAGTTATTCATATTATTAAATTACAATATTTATAATGTCTAGAAGTTCTGCCAAGGAAAGTTTTGGTCACCTAATTGGGCGCCAATAGGGATAAATCCTTGTTGGAAAGCTCTCTCTTTCTTGGAAACGACCTAGTTATTAAATATTGTGAGTTATAATATTAATGATGAATAAGTTCGTGTTGATTAAAGATTAATTTTATAGTTTTATTGTGTTGGAATTATTGGTGTTAGTTGAAATCAATATCTATTCCGATGATAATTGATGTCTGGAGGTTATATTTATAAATCAGCTAGTTTATCAGATAAATGAGCAATTAATTGCTACTTATTCACATGCTTATATAACTATTTGTTCACATGTGTGTACTATTGAGTCACATTCATTTAGTATTAGGGGAGTTGATGCAAGATTGATAATACTTGGCATGACTAAGTTAAAGATGGAGGTATAGATGGAGGTACTATATTGTAATTAATTTTTTTCACATGTTTAGAACTATTGATTCACATGATTACTATTGATTCACATGATTTACTATTAGGGGAGTTGGTGTAAGATTGATAATACTTGCAGGACTAAATTAAAAATGAAAGAAAAATTGGAGGTATTGTACTGTAATTTTTCGAGCCCCAAAACGTGCAATTATCAAAACTATATTTTCTTATAAATAGAAGCTCATTCTTCCTTCATTTCTCACCAACTCACTAAAGCTTTTGAGCCATTATTATAGAGAGAAAGAAGAAGAGAAGTTTGCTCTCTCACTATTCCAGTATCCAGTCTTATTTTAAGGTAAGGGGTATTTTTTTTTCATATTCATGAAAAGAACTTCTGTTATTCCATTCTTTATTATTCTGTTGGAATAAACTGTATACGAGGTCTACCCTATTCTTGGTGAAATTCTTCTATTATTCCATTATTTATTATTCTGCTGGAATAACCTGTCTATGCGAAATACCGCATACATGGTGAAATTCTGTTGTTATTCCATTCTTTATTATTCTGTTGGAATATCCTGTTTGTGCATTTTACGCCGGACCTGGTTCCTTCTTTATTATTCTGTTGGAATATCATGTCTGTGCGTTTTACACCAGACCTAGTTCCGTCTTTATTATTCTATTGGAATATCTTGTCTGTACATTTTACGCCGAACCTGATTCCGTTATTTATTATTCTGTTGGAATAACTTGTCTATGCGAAGTACTGCATGCATGATTATTTTTATTATTATTCCATTCTTTATTATTCTGTTGGAATATCCTGTCGGTGTGTATTACGCCTGACCTGGTTCCGTTATTTATTATTCTGTTGGAATAACCTGTTTATGCGAAGTTCCGCATGCCTGGTGATTTCTTTTGTTATTCCATTCTTTATTATACTCAGTTGGTTAAAGTTTTGACTTCTATACTCGTCATGAAATATCATTTTATTTGGTATTTTCTGTTACGAGTTACTATTTACGGGTTACTATTCACTCTAGTATTATTCACTCGGGTATTCGGTGCACTTTTTATACCAGAATACTATTCACGAGTTACTATTCACCGAAATTACTATTCACCCGAATATTATTCACTAGAGTATTTGGAGTACTTTTCATGTCGGGGTACTATTCCTGAAGTACTATTCATGGGGACTATTCACGACAAAAAATTGATTCTTTTCTGTCCAAATTATTTTTTGGTGCATGAATATATTCTTGAATTTTACTCTACAAAGAAGTATCATGTTGACAATTTGGATGTTATTAGTTCCTGGATAATTTAATTCTTGAACATGTTTTATTGAATTCTTATATCATTGTCATCATCCTTATGTTTATATTTTATTAAAAGTCATCTGTGGCCTGTAGTGCATAGATGGACTTGGTATGATTATGACCAGGGATTATTCAGTATAATCATAACCATAATGTTACAAATGATGTGAAAAAAGTCCTCATTGGCCCGTAGTGCATTGATGGACAGTTTTTGGTATGATTATGGCTATGGATTCTCTTCGGCCAAGGGAGCAAAGATGAATTGTTTTATGGCATGATCAGAACCATTGATGAAAACATGATTATCTTTCGCCCGTAGTGCATGGATAATTCGTGGTCGTGATACTAAATAATATCATTTGCCTGTAGTGCAGGGATGATTTGATGATGAGGATTATTTATTAAGTTGAGTCTCAGCTATAAAAGTGATGAAAAACTTTTTAAATCATAAAAGATAGTAGATTTTATTCTCTACTTGACTCTTTTAATGGATTGCTTGTTCCGCTGCAGTTAAACTTGATGTCTATTGTGTTTTATCAGTTTAACATTGTTGAATGCTAATGATAATTTATCCTGTATTATCTTAGTCATAATATTTGTTACTGGGCTAGTTGAGCTCACCCTTCCTTTCACCGTTCTCTTCAGGAAATGAAAACATAGCTAGGATGAGTCAGGGAACGGAGTGACGGTCCAGAAGATAGCATTAGTAGCCCTCACTATTCTGTTAAATAGTGTGACAATAAATGTAATGAGGACTCCTTTGAGTGTGGATATTGTCTAGATGACAATATTCCTATTAAAACTCACAGTATATGTTTGTTGTATTTTACACGACAGTTGTATAATTAAGTTTATATTTGTATTTTGTACCATGTATTTGGCGACTCAAGATGGGTGATGTATACCTATTTTGGGGCGTCACAGGTGGTGCAAGATTGATAATACTTGCATGACTAAGTTAAAAATAGAGGTACTATACTGTAATTCATATTTTCAAATGTCTAGAACTATTGATTCACATGATTTACTATTAGGGGAGATGGTGCAAGTTTGATAATACTTGCAGGACTAAATTAAATATGAACAAAAGAGGAAGGTATTATACTGTAATATTTAGAGCCCCAAAACGTGCAATTATCGAAACTATATTTTCCTATAAATTGAAGCTCATTCTTCCTTCATTTCTCACCAATTCACTAAAGCTATAGAGCAATTATTATAGAGAGAAATTATAGAGAGAAAGAAGAAGAAAAGTCTGCTACCTCACTATTCCAGTGTCCAGTCTTCTTCTAATGTAAGGGGTATTATTCTTTCGTATTTATGAAGAGATATATTTTTTTTCAATACTCGTAAGGATTGTTATTCTATTCTTTATTATTATGTTGGAATAACTTGTCTATGCGAAGTACCGCATACATGGTGAAATTCTTCTGTTATTCCATTCTTTATTATTATGTTAAAATAACCTGTCTATGTGAAGTACCGCATACATGGTGAAATTCTTCTATTATTCCATTCTTTATTATTCTGTTGGAATATCCTGTCTGTGCGGATTACGCATGACCTGGTTCCATTCTTTATTATTCTGTTGGAATAACCTGTCTGTGTGGTCTATCGCATGCCTGGTGAATTCTGTTGTTATTTCATTCTTTATTATTCTGTTGGAATATCCTGTCTGTGCGGATTACGCATGACCTGGTTCCATTCTTTATTATCCTGTTGGAATAACCTGTATGTGTGGTCTATCGCATGCATAGTGAATTCTTCTGTTATTCTATTCTTTATTATTCTGTTAGAATAATCTGTCTATGTGGATTACCACATGCATGGTGAATGATCATTCGTATTAATTCTTTATTAAATTATGGAAATGATCTATCTACGTGGATTACCGCGTAGCGGGTGAAAATCCATTTGCAGTTTTGTATATTCTATTATACTCGTATGAGATATCATTTCTTTTGTAATCGTCATGAAATATCATTTTATTTGGTATTTTTCTGTTACGAGTTACTATTTACGGGTTACTATTCACTCTAGTACTATTCATTCAGGTATTCGGGGCATTTTTTATGCCGGAGTACTATTCATAAGTTATTATTCACGGGTTACTATTCACCCAAATTATTATTCACCCGAATATTATTCACTCGGGTATTTGGCGTACTTTTTATAATGGGTTACTATTCACGAGGTACTATTCCCAAAGTACTATTCATGGGATATTATTTACCCAAAAAATATTTTTTTTTCTGTCCAAATTATTTTTGGTACATGAATATTATTCTTAAATTTTACTTCACAAAGCAGTATCATGTTGACAATTTGGACGTTATTGATTTCTGGATAAATTAAATTATAAATCCTTAAAATTTAGCCTTGAACTTATTTTATTGAATTATTATGTCATTGTCATCATCCTCATGCTTATATTGTGATTAAAGTCATCTTTGGCTTACGTGCATAGATGGACTTGGTATGATTATGACCAGGAATTATTCGGTATAATCATGACCGTAATATGACGAATAATGTGGTAAAAGTCCTCATTGGCCTGTAGTTCATTGATGGACAGTTGTTGGTATGATTATGACCATGGATTATTCGGTATAATCATGACCGTAATATGACGAATAATGTGGTAAAAGTCCTCATTGGCCTGTAGTTCATTGATGGACAGTTGTTGGTATGATTATGACCATGGATTATTCGGTATAATCATGACCATTGATGATTACATGAATATCCTTGGCTCGTAGTATAGGGATGATTCGATGATGTGGTTTATTTATTAAATTGAGTCTCAGCGATAAAGTTGATGAAAAACTTTTTAAATCATAGAAGATAGTAGATTTTATGCTCTACTTGACTCTTCTAATGGATTGCTTATTCTGCTGCAGTTGTTGATCTAAAACTTATTGTCTATTGTATTCTATCAGCTGTTATAGTGTTGAAGGCTAAGGATAATTTATTTCGCATTATCTTAGTCATAATATTTCTTACAGGGCTAGTTGAGCTCACCCTTTTCTTTCATTGTTCTCTTCAGGAAATGAGAATATAGCTGGGACGAATCGGGAAATGGAGTGATGGTCCAGGATAAGTGGCTTTAGTAGTCCTCACTATTCTGTGAAATAGTGTGATAATAATTGTAATGAGGACTCCATTGAGAGTGGATATTGTCTAGAAGGCAATATTCTTATTTTAAACTCTCAGCTATGTTTTGTCGTATTGTACACGACTGTTGTATAATTAAGTTTGCATGTATTTGATTTATATACCATATATTCGGTGACTCAAGATGGGTGATGTATACCTGTTTTGGGGGCGTCACACCATCTATGCACGTAAGCCAAAGATGACTTTCATCTCAATATAAGCATGAGGATGATGGCAATGATATAAGCAATAATCAAACGAAATCAAGGATAAATATTAAAGACTTTAAATTTATCCAGAATTTAAAAATATCCAAATTGTCAACATGATACTGTTTTGTAGAGTAAAATTCAAGAATAATATTCATGCACCAAAAATAATTCGGACAAAAAAGAAATATATTTTCCAGGTAAATAGTACCCCGTGAATAGTACCCTATGAATAGTACTTCGAGAATGGTACCTCGTGAATAATATCCCAACATGAAAAGTACCCCAAATACCCGAGTGAATAATATTCAGGTAAATAGTAATTTGGTGAATAGTAACATGTGAATAGTAACTCGTGAATAGTACTCCGACATGAAAAGTGTCCCGAATACCCGAGTGAATAATATTTAAGTGAATAGTAATCGGGTGAATAGTAACCCGTAAATAGTAACTCATGAGTAATATTCCGTCATGAAAAGATTAATAATTATCAAGAAAGCTCATAATAATATTTTCATGAAAAGATACTGGATGAAGCGCAAATATCAAAGATATTCTATTAATTTCATGGAGTATAGAAGCCAAAACTTTAACAAAATGAGTATATAATTCAAAATCTGAAACGAAATAATATTACTTACATACTACAGATTATGAAAGAAAATATTATTTCAAGCGAATATTGAACAAAAATAACATCCCTTGAATGAAAATAATATTCCAATGAATATTTAACGAAGATAATATTCCTACGAATATTTAACAAAGATAATATTCTTTATGAATATTGAACGAAAATAATATTCATACGAATATGAAAAATAATATCTCTTCAGAATATGAAATAAATAATACCTCTTACCTCCGAAGAAGACTGGATACTAGGAATAGTGAAGTAGCAGACTTCTCTTCTTCTTTCTCTCTATAACTTCTCTCTCTATAGCTTCTCTCTCTATAATTACTCTTGTGAGTCTTAGTAAATTGGTTTGAATGAAGGAAGAATGAGCTTCTATTTATAAGAAAATATAGTTTCGATAATTGTACGTTTTGGGGCTTAAAATATTACAGTATAATACCTTCATCTTTTCCTTCTTTTTTAATTTAGTCCTGCAAGTATTATCAAACTTGCACCACCTCCCCTAATAGTAAATCATGTGAATCAATAATACACATATGTGAACACATAATTATAAGCATATGAATTAATAGCAATTAATTGCTCATTTATCCGATTAATTACGTGATTGGTCTATATAACCTCCAAACATCAATTACTATCGAAATAAATGTCGATTTCCACTAACACTAATAATCCTAACATAATGGAACTATCAATTTCATCTTTAATCAACACGAACTTATTCATCATTAATATTATAACTCACAATATTTAACAACCAGATAGTTCTCAGAAAAGAGGGGGCTTTCCGATAAGGATTTCTCCTTATTGGCGCGCAATTAGATGACCTAACCTCTCCTTGACAGAACTTCTAGACATTGTCAATATTGCAAATAATAATATGAAAAACTTTAGTCGTCTCAATTATTGATTTAATAATATAACATATTATGCAGATGATACTGCGACAACAATTGAATCAATAATATGAGAGATATGATACAGTAATTACTGTAAGCAATAATTGAGTATAACTGAGTGACTTCTTACATAAGCATCAATAATCAATACTGTGTGCTACTATGCAACCACGCGTATTACTGTACTTTTACTACCGGGTAGTTCAACAGTTCGACGGTAAAACTTTCGCCGTTATTTTTATAAAAATATATTCTGTCATTTTCTAACTATGACAATACTTCTGTTGTGGGGTTCACCAATGATTGTGTCGTCGTACGAATATTCCCTGTTAAAACGAATATTCCCCTACACAACGAATATTTTATATCAACTTGCTTACTTTATAAAATTTTCATATATCACCCTTAACTTTAACCCTTTCTCAATTTAACCATTTACTAAATAAAATACTAATTATAAGAAAATTGAATACTTTTATCTTATAAAATTTGGGATCTCACACTATTCATGACAAAAATTAATTTAATTTCGGTCCAAATCATTTTTATACAATAGTATTCTTTAATTTTACTCCACAAAGCAGTATCATGTTGGCAATTTGAACATTATTGAATTCTGGATAAATTAAATTATAAATCTTTAAAATTTATTCTTTGCTTTCTTTTAATTGAATTCTTATATCATTGTCATCATCCTCATGCTTATATTGTGATGAAAGTCATATGTGACTTACGTGCAAAGATGGACTATTGATTGATATGATTATGACCAGGGATCATTCAGTATAATCATGACCCGTAATGTTATAAATGATATGGTAAAAGTCCTCATTGGCCCGTAGTGCATTGATGGACAGTTGTTGGTATGATTATGACCACTGATTATTTGGTACAATCATGACCATTGATGATTACATGAATATCTTTGGCCCATAGTGCAAAGATAATTCGATGATGTGGTTTATTTATTAAGCTGAGTCTCAGCGATAAAGTTGATAAAAAACTTTTAAATCATAGAAGATAATAGATATCATGTTTTACTTGATTCTTCTAATGGATTGCTTGTTCCGCTGCAGTTAAACTTGATATTTATTGTATTTTATCAGTTTAACATTGTTGAAGGCTAATGATAATTTATTCTGCATTATCTTGGTCATAATATTTTTACTGGGCTAGTTGAGCTCACCCTTGTGCTTTTATTGTTCTCTTCAGGAAATGAGAACGTAGCCGGGACTAGTCGGGAAAATGGAGTGATGATCTGAGATGGTGTTATAGTAGTCCTCATTATTCTATAAAATAGTGTGACAATAATGAGGATTCCATTTGAGTTTGGATATTGTCTAGAAGACAATATTCGTGTAAAAACTCTCAGCTCATGTTGTATAATTAAGTTTGTATTTGTATTCAGTATCATGTATTTGGCGACCCAAAATGGGTGATGTATACCTTTTTTTGGGGCGTCACAACTTTGTCGTTTCAATTATTGATTTAATAATAATAAATATTATGCAGATGATATTTTGACAATAATTGAATCAATAATATGATAGATATTATGCAACAATTAGTGTAGTAATAATTGAGTATAACTAAGTGTCTTCTCACATAAGTATCAATAATCAATAATATTTGCTACTATGCAACCACGCGTATTACTATACTTTTATCACCGATTATTTTATGACAACTTTCTTACTTTAAAAAATTTTCACATATAAATAGAATAACCATTTACTAAATAGAATAATAATTATAAGAAAATTGAATACTTTCATTTCATAAATTTATTCGGGGTCTTACAGAAACTGTAAGTAATTGTCCCTTGACGAAGTTAACAATGGAGGAGAGAGAAAAGGGGAGAGGGGTTTTGGCAGAAGGATCAAGAACAGCGAAAATGGAGAGAGATTGCGTTTCGAGAGTGAAGGGGCCGGAGTGAGGGGATGAGAGAGAGGAGTGCGGGGGAGAGGATGGTGGAGGCGGAGAAGTCGAAGTAGAGAGAAAGGGAGATGTGGGTGGTGAATGGGTGAGTTGACTCAGTATAGGTGTGTGGGTCGACTCGTGACATTTTTCTTATTTTAGGGTTAGGGTTAGGGTTTAACAGAGAGAGAAGGCAGGAGATTGTGTTAAATAAATGTAAACTCCAAGCTTACCCCCTCTGTCATAAATATTACAGCCTTACCCGGTCACTTTTGATCGATTAATTGATAAAAGTATATTTTCTGTTACGTTTAATTAAAATTTGGGATGTACTTAAATTTTTTTTCAATTTAGAGTACAAAAATTAATTTAGGTATAAAATTTGGGATGCACATTATCTTTTAATCTTAAATTTGAGAATATTTATCCGTTCTCAATAAAAACGGATTCTTATTGTGCATACTAAATTACAGCTACTCGAAATTACGCCTATACAAATACTTGTACTACTACTTTTCTTTAGCTGCAGCCTGCAGTTTGTCAGTAAAGGATAAGGCCAATGACGTGTTCCCTACCAGAAATGGCCTATAGTTTTTATGGATAAGGGAAATCTTTTTATAATTATTCCGCCCACCATTGTTGATTTTATAATGTCATCTTAAAAGATTTTTAAATATAAAATTAATATAAATTTTTTTAATTTTAATTAATATAATAACAAATATTATAAATTATGTAAAAATATTATTTATTATAAATTTTATTAGTTAATAATTTTTAATAAATTATCTCAATTTTAAGTTTAAGTTTAAGAATAGACTTTCAAAATCCAAATCAGAGCCCAAGCCAGTTTTAGAATTGGCGCGGCATGGACGGATATGAAAAACTAGTCAATCCGACAGAATTTAATTTAATAATACAGTGTGCCCCATGAAAACTAGAACCGACTTTGCTTCCGTTCGGTATTATCACAGCTGGGTCCCATCACTTGTCTGCCAGGCAGCCAAATAATCTCTTTATTCCAAAAAGATTATCGTTTAAAATTTTTGTATATAAATTAAGAAAATTATTTAATATTATTATTTAAATATTAAAATTTATTTAAAATTTTATTATTACTCTTTTATAGAAAATTAAAAATTATTAATATAAGGGAGAGAAATTTTTGGGACAATAGAGAAGATAGGGATAATATAGAAAAATAAATAATTTATCTTCCTAGAAAGTTATAAACGACAAACATTTTAGAATAAATATTTTTTTCTAAAACGATAATATTTTAAGAACGGAGAAAGTAATTATTTTTAGTTTTTACATCTATTCTTCTAAATAATTACTCTCACCCTCGTATAATATAATATGACGTTTTACATTATTATTTTGATATTATTTGTATTTATTATTTTATATAATTTAGAAGAATTAATATGACGTTTTACATTATTATTTTTATATTATTTATATTTATTATTTTATATAATTTAGAAGAATTAATTTTAATTTTTGTAAAATTATTACTCATAAAAAAATATTACAGATGAGATAGTATGAAATAAGTATGATAGTTATAAAAATTTAAAGATATTATAGATATTTAATATTATGTTTAATACTACAAAATATTTTTTTTAATTCTCATATACAACTCTAAAACTTCATATATTAGGCTACAGAGAGACAACTAATAAGTGGATCTGGATCCTTTACGAGGATTTCTCTGTGAGGATCTTGTTAGGGTTTTGCTGTGAAGTTGACAACACATCAGAAAACAAATTCAATGGCTCACAACTCTTTTTTTGTATGTGTATCAAAACGACGTTGTTTTGATAGGAATTTTTTTTATAAGTTGACAAAAAATTAGAAGTCACAAAACACCGTTTATTTTTACATATAATTATTTTATATTTCTTGATTATTCTGTATATAATTTTTTTATATATTTAATAACTTAGCTTGCTATTAATATTAGAATAGCTACAAACTTGGCTAAAAATGAATAAATATATCGGTTATAATTATCGTTAATATTTTCAATGTAGCATTAGTTATTTTTCGTTTATTATTGTTTTTGTTTGTTTATTTATATTATTATTTATTATTATTATTATTTAAAAAAATTTATCAAAATGACGTAGTTTTGATACACAGACAAAAAAAATTATGAGCCATTGGATCTCTTTTTTGATGTGTTGTTAACTCTATAACAAAACTCTCACAAGATCCCCACAGAAGATTCGAATTTATTAAAATTCAGACAATGTCGTCCCTCCCTATCACAATGTAAGTTTTATTTATTTATTATTTTTTATCTTTCTTAAAAAAATGGATTTTATTTTTTTATGATAGTATTATCTAATTTATTATCATATCATCGAAATTAAATTAATAATTTTGAAATAAACATAACATAAATATATATAAGTGAAATTTGTAAAATACTACTCCCTCCGTCCCAGGATAAAAGTCCTTATTACTATTTTGGGTTGTCCCATGTTAAATGTCCACTTTTTTTTAATAACCAAACTTTTACACATTTTTTCCTATTATGCCCGTAGCATTAAATATCTCATACTTTTCTTATTTTAATTCTCTCTCCATATTTAATGACATTATTATAGGCAATTTTGTCATTTTATTCCTCTTCTTAATATGCGTGAAAAGTCCACCAGGACTTTTATCCTGGGACGGAGGGAGTATATATCAACAAAAACTTATTATGTGTAGTATCCAAGAGCAGTCCTATTTCCGTAATATAATCGAACTTGGTGTCTCTTTCCGTATTGTTTCTCTATATATAAACCAACGATCAGAGTGAATCGGCTTCACTATTCTCAGTACCAACCGGTCAACGCTCCGATATAGCAGATAAAAATGGCGATGAACGTAATTTCGCGTAACATTTCATCAGCATCAACTCTGAATCCCAACGCTCCGATGTTCGTGCCGTCGGCTTATCGTGCGGTGGAGGATTTCTCCGACCAGTGGTGGGCCCTGGTTGAGTCCTCCCCTTGGTTTCGTGATTACTGGCTCCAAGAGTGCTTCTCTGATTCTCAAATTTACGATCCTGTCCTCCCGGAAATCGACGCCTTGTTCGACGCCTACGACGTCGACGTTCAGTCCCACACCGTCAAAGGTGAGTCAAATGCCCGAGTCTATGTTCCCCAGCCACGGAACTTTTTCTGAACTCACTTCTTTGATTTGATTTGTTCGCAGATTTAGAAAAACAGGGCCAAAAGGATTTGATCTCGTTGGGATCTTTGAAGTGGCGGAAGCCGCGTCTGGCGGCGGAGACGCCAAGGTACAGCCAGAAATTTCCGAAGATCGTTAACGTTAAAGTGAGTCCTAGACCGATTCAGCAGCCGAGGTAGAGCGAGTCGGGATCATCAGTGAGTTTCAGAATGACCGAGTGAGGTTTATGTGTGGTGCCTGTAGTGTTGTTTAGTGTCCCTGCTTTTTCTATCTCCGAGTCTAGGGTAATGTTATGTACAGTGACTCCTTTTAGATCGTGATTTGGTATGCTGGTCAGTAGATATGACTACTTTGTACTTTTCACTTGGGTATATATTAATATAAAAAAAATAAAAAAAAAGTAGGAATTTGGTTTAACTTTTTTAATTAATTGATTTCATTATAATATAGCAATAACACCCATGAATGCATGATATGAGAATTGGATTTGAGCTTAATGCTTAGTTAGATAAGGAAATGGATTAATTAGATTATAGTGGAAATGCTGGAAATATAGTGGATTTTTTTATGGCAAATGGATTAGTTAGATTATAGAAGTCAATTTTCACTTATTATTCTTCTTAGGAGTTGTACCCTTTTAGGTAAATTAATATTGTGTATCAATCAAGTATCTATCGAATCATAATTAAGACTCAAGTATCTATCGAATCACAATTAAGAATTTGAGTACTTTGAATCTTAAACGAGTCGAGTAGATTTTACTCATATTTTTATTCGAATTATTAATGCTCATATCTGAATTATATTATTAATGAATTTGAGTTTCGCTCGTATTTTTTCGAGTCGAGTTCGAACTGTTTGTCTCGTTTACATACTAAGATCAAATTAAATGATTTTGGGTGCTGCTAAGTAATGTTAGTTTTTTGATTACAAGACTTGGCAACAGATAAGATTTTAACTTGTAGAGTGAGTAGACTATGAGCTTAGAGAGACCACACTTTAACTTTGATCAATTTATCTCTATGTATGTTCTTCTATTGTTTGAGGTATTGTTTGAGGTTGCTCGCCTTTTATAGATTCACTTTGAGATCTTCTCGTTGTGATTTGACCGTTGTTTCATTTTAACCGTTATTTCATTCTGACTTGAACACGTGTTTATTTTCATTTGTCCTTAGCAGATATAACTGTTGGACACAACTTTAAAAACGTTTTATCCTTATCGACAACTTTTGGGAGGATCATCCTTGAGATCTTCAATTCTAGGGGTACAATGTCATAACATGTCAAAAGAGATGAACTCTACGATTATGTTCAATCGCAATATGATCGGTTTCTATGCCAACTAGTAACTACAATTTCTGAATTCTTTTTGATTTTCAACTTTATGATTAGTCTTCAAAATTAGCTTTTGAACAATAGATTTACATTAAGCAATTGATCAACCTAACAAATTCGATCCATACACCAAGTCCTTTTGTATAAATTATCTTTCTTAGGACTTTACAAAAGTTATTAATTTTACAAATATACATTAAATTCTTATTTCATCATCAAATCTAACATATGCATAAGTTAGTACTACCCGAGAGAATTCCATACATTTCAATTTCATTTTTGTTGATGCCGTAAGTTCGATGTGACCGGATTATAACATGCACATGCTGTAATTTCGAGCGCACAAGAGAGCACATCATGACGACGATCGGATTCGTCGGGAAACTCTTCCGTACGAGAATGAGTACATAATATTATGACATTCAACTATAAAAATAAGATAGAGAGAGTATTAATTTAACATGGCCTACTTTATACCTTGACTGCATTCCATAAATATTGGATGAGTGAGTGAGTAGCTATTTGGAATTTGTCACCAACTAAGTCACTTTGGCTCCATGACAAATAAATTATATCGGCTTTATATTTTAGGCCCAATTGATAACACTAAACACCCTAACAATTTTCTTCCAAAACTTTTTCTTTAATAGTAACATTTTGAATAATTTATAAAAATAATATTAAAAGAAAATGGTTTATACAATTCATTTCTGATGCATACCATTTTATTTTACATACCATGCTCACCACCTTTATCGACGGATCGGGCATCGCTTATAGAACAGATAAACGATTTATATGTTATGACGACGGTTCGATTCGTCATTAAAAGCTAAGACAGCGATTCTCTGATATACGCGACAGATCGAACCAATAAATATTAAAGTAGAACAATAATAATAAATGAGTTTAGTACAAATAGTTGAACTTTCATTTTCTTATGACCATAATAAAAGGGGCACATGGTCCTCTGATTAGTCTACTGAGCATTAAAGGATGAAGTTTCCTCCCAATTACTCGATTGCTTCCCAATCTTTTGAAGAGCTTTCATGACTTCTTCAGTTGTAACGTTGCCTGTCACTGTGACCTTATTCTTCTGAATATCAACATCATATGTTTCTATATCTGTTTTTCAAAATTATTATAAACACCGAATTAGAAATAAATCAAACAACACCAATACATAATGTCTCACAACTATTTTAAAGTTTGGAATTGGTTTTAATTCAGTCATGTCAAAATTTGGTAATTGATTCTAATTTTAAAATACAAATTAGTGAAAAAGTATCTGATTACTTTCATTTTTAAAATAATTATGTTATTCAGTATAATAAATTAGTTGACCGATATCAGTTTTAATTATATTATTCATAACTATAAAAATATGGTGCATTAGATGAAATTGGAGAGAAAGTATAATAGAGGGAGTCCAAATCCCAAAATGATGTGTACTATTATTGTTGGTTACAATTATTGGATTCATCCATATACTCCCTCCGTTCCTTAATATAAGTCGTTTTAAAGTTGTGCACAAATATTAAGAAAATGATTATATAACATTAAATATAATATCAATTAGATTATTCTTGTATTGAAAAAAAATATCATTTATTGGGCAAAAAATAGTGAGAGAACGAAAGTTATATTTAATATTTGGGATAATATTGAAAATTAAGCAATTAATCTTTACTTGAAATTCTCAAACGACTTATATTAAGAAATAAAAACACTCCTCTAAAATGACTTATATTAAGGAACGGAGAGGAGTATTTTGAATCATCAACTAATTACACATTGACACGTCATTTTGTAAGTGTAACAATACTTGACATTTTGATATTAGAGATGAGACGAGACGAGACTCGAAAGCTCATTTGAGCTTTGAGACTAGGGTGGTAGCCCATAGAGCAAATATCCACCCCAATCTAGGGATCTGGTGATGATCAAACTCGAGAGCCGTTAAAACTCGAGTCTTGATCAAAATCCTAACACTACATTTGGATTGAAGGAATATAATAGAGAGTGAAATTATTCATTCCATTCTAGTTGGAATTAATTATTTCAAACACTCCCTCTCCAAGGAATAAAATTCATAAATTTGGGAAAAATAAGAAGGGTTCAATTCATTCTAATTATAATCAAACACAATTGTTTTTCATTCCACTCGAGAGATCATTTGAAATATTCACTCCCTTGGAATTTGATGATGATGATCCTCATAATGTAAATTTAAAAAAGAAAAAAGAAAAAAAATGGTTACCTTCAATTTTCTTGATGGCCTTCAAAATCTTTTTGATGCATTCGTCGCAGTGTAATCCCACCTTCAATTCTACCACCTAATTCAAACAAAAACTAGTCACAGAATTGAAGGAAATTTATGAAGAAATTGAGGGATAACAGTGTTGTATAAAGATATACTTAACATTAGCCATCCGGTTGTATTGAATAAGTTTTGTTTCTACTATCGATCTGCTAAAATCGAGTTTCTTTGTTAAAAAAAAAGAGAGGCAGGAGAAAAAAGTTATGTATAAATGATTGCTCTGCCGAATAATTGAAAGCATGCATGCATTTAAAGATGAAATGGTGGGGTGGGGTGGGGTGGGGTGGGGTGGGGTGGAGTGGGTTGGGGTGGGGTTTATGATTCTTATCTTTTTTTATTTTGTGGGAATTTCACTTTGTTAAAGCCAAGCTTTATTGACTCTTGTGATATTAGGCACCACTCCAGTCCAGTCCAGTCCACACATAAGGACGGCTAAAATTTGATTACATGTCTGGTTTTAATGGGTACAAATAAATGGAACTTTGCCTTTATGTGGACAGCAATTTTCCACTGAATTTGTAGTAACTCAATTTTAAACTCTTCATATCTCGAAGAAATTGATCGCCGGGTTCGTCACTAAAGGGGGTGAGCACGGGTGAGTAAGATAAGGGATATGCACAGTAGGGATATGGTTATATGTATATACACAACTGTGAATTACACAGTAGGGATATGGTGACCGGTTTTTTGGGCTATGACGACGGTTCACTCGTCATAGCCTAGAATAGCTACGGCGACGGGTGAAACCGTCGCTATAGCCCAAAAAACCGTCGCCATAGCCAACTATGTACTACACAGCTGTGTATATACATTTTTCCCATATATACACGCCATATATATAGGTCAATGATCCATAACATCTATTCGTTATGAATCAAAAATTGACAAATAACGTCTCTATTTCCGTTACAATTATCGAGTGCTAAGATTAAAACAAAATTTGAAATTTTGTTGCCAATTGAAGGGTTTTGCGCTTGGAATCGTCGCATGATTACAATATGCTAAAATTGTTTAATCCAATTCGCTAGAAGTTATAACGGACGTCAAAGCCTTGGTTTTAATCTAAGCCCTTGATAATTGTAATAGAAAATAGAGATGTTAAGGGTAAGGAGCAACAAACAACCTCTCCCACCCAACCGTAAATACAAGAACAAAAAGTCTAAGAAAACGATAAATTAATGAAAAAAGGTTGAATGTTACTTTTGATCCTTCAAATTGCAACCCATTTTTAAAGTCATTCATAAAGTTCGTTTTTCACCAATTAAGTCCTTAAAGTGACATTTATCGACGTTTCTGTTCTTTCTATCCAATTTGACCTCAACCCGATCCATTTTTACCAAATTTTGACCTAACCCGACCCAATTTGACCCGAACACAATTTCGGTTTAATTTTATTTTTTAAAGAAAACTAAAAGCTTTAAATAATTTTAAAAATTTTATTATTTTAAAAACATTTTATTTTAAAATATTAAAATAATTATTATTTTAAATATATTTGAAAATAATTATTGTTTTAGGAAAAAAAAATATTAGAAACTTTATTTTTTTCATAAAATGAGTAATGTTTCATAAAATATAGATTCCAAAATATTAAATAAGACAATAAAACTATATTTTCAGAAAAAAGAATAGATTTTTTTATTTTTTATGTAAAACTTTATTTTCAGAAGAAAGAAAAGTTTATGTCTTTACCATTATTATTTGTATTCTTAATATTTGAAATTTTAAAAAAACAGTAAAAATTAAAATACAAAAAAAATAGACAAAGATAAATAAAAAACGGATTAATTTTTTTAAAAAAAATTAAAAATTAAAAATTAAAAATTATTTTTTTCAGGAAAAAAAATTAAACTTTAATTTTTTTTTGAGTTTATATTTCATGAAACTTTACTCATTTTTGAAAAAAATAAAAGTTTCTAATATTTTTTCATGAAAATAATAATTACTTTTATTACTTTTTAAAAATAATATTTATTTTAAAATATATAAAATAATAATTATTTTAAAATATTAAAAATAAATATTATTTAAAGAATAATATTTAAAGTTGAAATTTTTTTCTTGAAAATAAAAATTATTTTTAAAACATTTTATTTTTTTTATAAAAATTGAATCAATTTTTTTATTTATCTTTTCACTATTTTTTGTATTTTAATTTCTATTTTTTAGTTTTTATTTTTTAAATTTCTAATATTAAGAATACATATAATAATGGTAAAGTCAAAAAAATTATTAGAATAAAGTTGTAGATAAAAATTGAAAAAAAATCTACTCTGTTTTTTTTTGAAAATAAAGTTTTTTTATTTAATATTTTGGAATCTATATTTTATAATTCATTACTCATTTTATGAAGAAAAAAAATTCTAATATTTTTTCCTGAAAATAATTATTATTTTTAAAATATTTGAACTAATAATTATTTTAATATTTTAAAATAAAATATTATTTTTAAAATAATAAATATATTTAAAATAATTTTAAAACTTTTATTTTTTTAAAAAAAATAAAACTAAAATTGGGGTCGGGTTGGGTCAAAATTTAGTTAAAATGGGTCGGGTTGGGGTAAAATTACGTAAAATGAACAGAAACCCCAAAAAAATGTCACTTTAAAGATTTAATTGACGAAAAATAAATCTGAGGGAATGACTTTAAAAGTAGGTGACAATTTGAAGTGTAATAAATGACATTCCGCCAAAAAAAATATAAATCATTGTCAAGCAAAAGACCAAATACATTTGAATTTTATAAAATAAAACTTTGGGTTAGTTCCAATAAGTGGAAATTTGGACCATTACACAACTTTTTATCACTTGCAGTAAACACCATCAACAATTTGTCAAGATCAGAAATGGTTTATGAGGTTGGAGAATGATCAGAAATCGTGAGCGTAAACCCGTATGAAAAGGCTGACTCGGGGTTGGAGAATTAGTTCGACTGCAGTTGTGAAATCCCACATTAGCGAGAAAAAAGAGAATTTCTTTTTTTTTCTTTTTTACTATTTTCAAAATTTTATGTCATTCATCTCCTTAATGCTATGATTGTTCTACATTTGTCCCATAAAAAAAGTCACATTTTAATATTATGATGTTAATTTGTAAAATTCCAAAATTAAAAAGTAATATGAATTTATTTGATTCAAACTAATAAATTGAGAATATTATAATATATTTAAATATTACAAACGTATTTTTTCTTGTCAAGGTATTTTGCAATTCCTATCCGCCAGAATTATACTGAAACAGAATGTTCCTTTCATTACCTTGTGGAATAAATGGAAGCGTCAGTCATTTCATTCCACTACGAATGAAATTTTGAAGAATATCGAATAATTGTCTATATTAATGCAAGAAAATCACTTGGTTGTATTCTTTGCTGCTTATAAATTTCATTGCATTTTTGGTCTTCTTATCAGTATAAAATATTGATATGATCATATAAGTATATATAGTCAGGCTCTCTCCACTGAATTAGAGGGAGCGAACCGGCAATAGCGACGGTTTTTTCCGACGCTATAACATAAAAAACCGACTTTCTATGCTATAGTAACGGAAAAAACCGTCGCTATAGTCGATCCGTTCTTAGTTCGCATCTTCAATTCGCTGAAAGTATATATATATATCATCTGCTTAGGGTTATATATATCTTATTGATAAATAGACATGAGAAAGGTGCAAATGGAGGAATCAAGAGACAATCTGAAGAATAGAAGAACTTAAAGTGGATTAAATATATCCCCCCTATTCATGTTGTCTGTTTGGGAGATGCCAAGAATAATTTGATTCACCTTCCCAACATGGGCCAACATTCTAATGGGAGTATTGTTGTATACAGCGAATAATTAGATGGACCTTTGCGATCAAATATATAGCTAAATTTATTAAGAAAAAAAATAGGATTTGGAAAGTTAATTTTTTTAATACATAATTAAATAATTAATTTAATTAAAATTAAAGAGTTTGTTAGGGTTTTGATAATTCCTTTATTATTTTATATATATTTAAGGAGTGGAGATGTAACTCTAATTCTATTCTAATTTAATTAGTTGAATTTTCAAGTAGAATACTTATACACACTGCAATCCTTTAAAAAAAATCATAATTAATTCATTCGATGTCGGAATTGTGTGAATCCAAAGTTTTTTCTTTAGTTTTTCGTTCTCTACAATTATGAAGATGAAGATAAGTTATTTAAAATCATCTTCATGCCTTAAATTTCTGATAACCGAAACCTATTCTGATTCTCGTCACTATTTTCAGTCCTAATTTTAAAATTTTGTAACTCAGTCATATTAACTCTGAATCGAATAATTCTTGAGCCTGTTTTTTGTATCTTTTTTAGAGCAACAATTTTCGTGAAGAAATAAGAGATTTTGAAGACTATAAAAGACCCGAAAGTCATATATTTCACTGTTGTGTATTGAAAAAAAATGAACAAAGAAGGTAAATAATATTTTATATTTTGATTTTAAGTTTATTTATGAGTGTTTTTAAATTAGAGATTATTTTTAAAGATTTTAAAGGTCTATTGCGTGAGTTATATCTCTTAATTCAACTGTTAAATGATTATATTTTTGGATATATTATACATATATAAGCTGAGAATATATTCCCAATTTTAAACCGATAAAGATTAACGTATGATTTGTTATGAATTTTAAGAAAGGGCTGATCTTGAATTTTTTTAGCATAATTTTCAACAACAAGTTCTAATATGTAAAATTGTATAACTTTAATGATTTAAATTCGATTTGGGTGATTCTTGAGACAAAATTAGAATATTTGAAGTCTAGATTCAGTTAAAATTAATTAATTTAACAAATAAATTTTAATTAATGATGATAAGACCTGAATAGTGGATTGACGTCTTAAGAATAATTTGTCATATTAAGGTTTAAAGATTTCTCAAGTTTTGTTATTGATTTTTAAGTTTTGAAGTATTAATAGTGATATAAGGCGTTAATTAAAGACACCTTGAATGGATTTGAAATTATTAGTTTGAATTATATTAAATTCGAGGTGAATATATTTAGGTGGTACATAACTTTTCATATTTATTATTATTGGCGTTTGACGGTAAGATTTTGTAGAGTGTGCTATAAGTGGTTTTGAGTATTAAATACAGATTTCATACTCCACTCATTTGATTATTATTGTATTATATATTCTCTCAGTTCCATATTAAATGTTCTAATTTCTTTTTTTTGGATGTTTCAAAATAAATGTCCTATTTCTATATTAGTAACTACATTTATCCTATTCTTCCTCTTATACCGTTATAATCTATTTAATATACTTATTGGGTATGTGAAAGTTAAAAAAAATGTATTTAGAAAATTAAATGACATAGGCAGAGTTATTATTAGCATCATAGAAAAGTGAAAAAATAATTATTAGGGTCATTGAAAAGTGAATTAATTATTGGGGTCATTGAAAAGTGAAAAAAGTAATTATTAGGGTCATAAAAAAGTAAAAAAATACTTCAATTAATAAGTAATCAAAAAGAGTAATTTAGGTAGAAGAAAACTTTATTAATCAGCGGCCGAAACTAATTAGAACGTTTATTTTGAAACGGAGGGAGTGTATCTCGTCATTCGTTACATTTGTCTTGTATTTCTATTAGCACTTTTGAATAAAAGTTTGATCTTTGATACCTTGATTTTATTATGTAATTTGAAATTTTTTCTTACTATTATATTTTGAACATATTGCATATTTCTTCAACAATACTATCATTATGTTGATTTGTTTCTACTGCTAATCGTTCAGAATTTAGATACTCGCTTAATGGTTTCATTTCTGATCAAATCCTTATTTAAATTTGGTTTGGTCTAAATATTTTGAACTTCATATTTTGTAATATTTTGAATGTGTTCTTTATGCACAGAACTTTATTGATGTTCGTAGAGTGATACACGTTGTTATCTTCTCTTAGAGACATTGTGTTTATTATATTTGATTTGGTTCAACATGTACGTTTAGATTCCTTTTGTTAGAATTATGTTGCATGTGTTGTGACATAATATATTTATAAAATAAGCGATAGAGTATACTTGAGCTATAATCACTTGTGAGGATACCACAACCACGTCCTCCTAGCATCGACGCATGACACCTTACGTGACAGGTGTGATCAGTCCACAACGTTTCTTTTTGTATGTTTGCTTTAGGTGTGAAATTTGGTCATTTGATACTGGACATTTGACTTTATCCGTATTAGATATTTGACTTATACTGTATTTTTCTTTCGATAAATTTGTAATGGTGATTTAGGATTTTGTGTGAAAAAAATACCTTTGATAGATTTATTTAATTTTACATTTTGACAATTTGTGATTATTTTGCATACCTTTGGAGAATTGTATTTAATTCGATATTGATTGATTATTAATTATTAAATATTTTAAAGTTATTAATGTTATGTTAATTATTTGAGATTTGTTATATTTTGCTTGTAACTTACTATTTTTTTTAATTCAGGATGGAGTTTTATAGGAGTAGTTATAAAATATTTGTATTTAAACGTGTATTAAGAAAAATTAAAAGATTGAATATAACAGAGGGGATGGAGTTCTCTAGTATAAACCGATCAAATTCACTTAATTTATGATAATTTCTATGATATTTTTGCAAATTGGGGGCGGTCCGGTGCAAATGTACCGGACTACCGTCCGGTACACAGTGTTAATTTTTTTTTTTTGGTTTTTTACCACAATTATGAGAAATAAAAAATAAAAAATAATAGAGCAAGTTTGAACAAAAAACTATAAAAGAAAGTATATTTTTTATTGAAAAAAATACTGTAAACTGTTTACCGTGTTTTTTTAATAAAAAATATACTTCCTTTTACAGTTTTTTGTTCAAACTTGCTCTATTATTTTTTTTTCTCATAATTGTGGTAAAAAATCCAAAAAAAAGGGGGGCACCGGTCATTACCGGTCATTAAGGCTACCGGAAGAATTTGGTTACACTATTACTCCGGATCAAGGGGCGGTACGGTGCCTTAATGACCGATAATGACCGAAGCAGGGCTCCCAGTAATGACCGGTGCCCCTTTTTTTTTTAAACCACAATTATAAATAATAATAATAATAATAGAATAAGTTTGAACAAAAAATTGTAAAAGAAAATATATTTTTTATTAAAAAAACACTGATAAAGTGCATCGGTCATTATCGGCCATTAAGGCACCGTACCGCCCCTTGATCCGGAGTAATAGTGTAACCAAATTCTTCCAGTAGCCTTAATGATCGGTAATGTCCGGTGCCCTTTTTTTTTAACCACAATTATAAAAAATAAAAAAAAATAATAGAATAAATTTAAATAAAAAATTATAAAAAAAATATATTTTTTATTAAAAAAACACTGATAAAATGCACCGGTCATTAAACGACCGGACCGCCCCTTGATCCGGAGTAATAGTGTAACCAAATTCTACCATTATTACTTTGACCGAGAGAGATCCTAATGCAGGAACGTTATCCTTAAAAATATATTATTTTTAAAAAAAATATAAGATTATGTTTATTTTCTTAAAATTAATTAAAAATATTTTTGAATTAAAAAAAAATTTTATTTATTTAATTAATAGTAGTAATATTTAGTAACTTATGTTACGTTTGGATTGAAAGAATGTAATGGATAGCGGAATAATTCTTATTCCATAAGAAGAGTTCAATTCATTATAATCGGAACTAAACACAATTTTTTTTATTCCATATGAATGAGTCAATCTAATTAGTAATATTTTTACGATATATTTTTTAATTTAACAAAAAAAAATCACAATATATAACATAGACATTTTGTCAAAACTCCTAGTGATAATATGAATCTTATCCTTAAAAAATATTTCAAGATGGCATAAAAAATAAATATTAATACCATATTTTAGAATAAAAAAGAATATTTAAAAAAAACAAAAGTAAAAAATTAGCCATATAAGAAAAACCAATTTTATTAAACAGCTGGAATTAAAAACATTATAAACCAGTAACCAATTGGGCATCCCCGTCATGGTTCCCGAAATTTGGAAGCAAGCAAACACAACCGTAACCAAACAGCCCCTTATAAAGTTAAAAAAGAAAAAACGAAAACGACGAACGACACCAAATTGAGAGAAATGAATCAGAACCGTTAATCTTATATCCTCCCAGACACAAGATACTACGGCACTTCAGCCCATTCGCAAAAGGATTGGATTCTTTATTCAATAGCACGATACTATTTTACTTACGGCCGCACCAGATCAAGTCCTTATATCGCAAGAACAAGACCCGGCACTGATTTTCCACCAAGATCCGACAGACTGCTCTCCCAAACAGAAGGGCAATTGAGAGAGGTAACTGAAGACGAGAAGTCCGACCCGTTTCCGAAACGGGTAACGGTGAGGGAAGTGTTGAAATACTCCCGGACCTGGGTAATTATCCCATCAGTTACGGTCCAGGCGTGAATCCAGGAGATTGAACGGCCTTGATCGCAGCCCTCGACGAGGACCGTTGGTCCGAATGCGGTAACGGATTGTGGAGAAAATTCGAACGATTCGGTTGATAATGTGTCAGTGCCGGTGAGAAGGCGCATCATAAACTGGTGGGACGGCGGGCCATGGAACCACCACTCGAGATCGGAGGCAAGGAGCTTGTGGACGGTGATGACGTCACGAGCGGTCAGCGCTTCATAGAGGGCGAGTACCACCCTTTGGTTTTTGGTTTCCTCCAGAGCTTCCTGATAGTTAGCCAGTTCTGGCGCAAATCAAACTTTTCACGTTTTGAGAGAGAGAGTAATTAAGAAGGAGAGGTGAACGGTGAGACATTTGGAGAGGGAAATAGATGTGATTATATAGGGATATGGGAGGGGTATTATCGGTATGAATCGGTAAATTCTTAGTCAACAAAATCGTAGAGGTTGAATCGGTAAATTCATAGTTAACAAATTAACATGAAACTCCAGATCTCCTATTCTGTCTCCTCTATCTTGATTAAATAATTGTTATAAAAAAATACAAAAAATTTGTATGGCTTTAATGGGTTATAATCGGTAGATCCATCTATATATATATATATATACTAGTCGGGTCCCGTGCCTTCGGCACTGTATAGATAATATGATTTATTTCAAACTTTGAACGACCAAAATAATTTATTGAGTGAGCGGAAAATTTAAAGTCATTTGTATTAAATTAAATTATTATTAGATTATTAGATAGATAGATGTATTTTATTAAATAGATGTATGAACGGTGAGATTTATCCCAAACTTTGGACAGCCCAGATAATTTATTAAGTGAGCGAGAAATTCAAAATTATTTGTATTTTATTAAATTATTATTAGAATATTAGATTATTAGATAGATAGATGTATTTTATTAGATAGATGTATAAACGGTGGGATTTATCTCAAACTTTGGACGGCCCAGATGATTTATTAAGTGAGCGGGAAATTCAAAATTATTTGTATTTTATTAGATATTATATTTTATTAAATTATTATTAGAATATTAGATTATTAGATAGATAGATGTATTTTATTAGATAGATGTATAAACGGTGGGATTTATCTCAAACTTTGGACGGCCCAGATGATTTATTAAGTGAGCGGGAAATTCAAAATCATTTGTATTTTATTAGATACTAACAACAGTCCCGTGCCTCCGGCACTCTGGACGTTGGGATTTATTCCAAATTTTGGACGACCCAAATGATTTATTGAGTGAGCGAGAAATTCAAAATTATTTGTATTTTATTAGATAGATAGATAGTGGGATTTATCCCAAACTTTGGACATCCTAGATGATTTATTGAGTGAGCGGGAAATTCAAAATTATTTGTATTTTATTAGATATAATTAGATATATAGAATATAGATATAGATAGATAGAATTAGATAGATTGTATTTTATTAGATAAATGGATGGTGAGATTTATCCCAAACTTTGGACGGCCCAGATGATTTATTGAATGAGCGGGAAATTCAAAATCATTTGTGTTTTATTAGATAGATAGATATAGATAGATAGAATTAGATAGATTGTATTTTATTAGATAAATGGATGGTGAGATTTATCCCAAACTTTGGACGGCCCAGATGATTTATTGAATGAGCGGGAAATTCAAAATCATTTGTGTTTTATTAGATAGATTTATTAGATAAATGGATGGTGAGATTTATCCCAAACTTTGGACGGCCCAGATGATTTATTGAATGAGCGGGAAATTCAAAATCATTTGTGTTTTATTAGATAGATATATATATATATAAATGGTGAATTATTTATTAATTAAATTTTAACATATTATTTAATAAACTAGTTTCTATAAGAGTTTATTGTAAGTGTAGCAGAACTCATTATTATCACGTGCTTCCTCCATTCCAATTTATGAGCTAATTATTGATTTTTAAAAATTAATATAAATATTTTTTAATTTAAAATTAAAATAACTTAAAACAATTATAAAATAATAAAATTTACAATGAATAGTACTTTAAAAGTTTTCAAAATTTTATAATTATGTTAAATAAAACAGAAAAAACTATGTCAATTTTAAATTTAAAAATATTTTAAATTAACTTTAAAAAATTAATAATAATTTTATATTTTAAAGTGAATGATGTATTAACTATTTACTTTTACTCGTATTTATATAAGAGAATAAACTTTACAAACAAAAATTGACATGATTTATAAGTAAAATTATTTTAAAATTTAAGAAATTTAAATGGGCAAAATTAAGAATTTTTTCATTTTAGTTGACAGCTTTTATTTATTACACCACTAAATTTTAAATTTTTTAAATTAATCTATTAAACTAATTAAAAATTGGATCATTATCTTAAATTGACTAAACTTTTGTCAAATTGTTTTTAACTTTTTTCTACGTGGCTGATAAAAAAATAAAAAATGAACTGGGATGCAACCTATATGGTTGTGAATTATAGGGTCTAAGGCCTACCATACCAAGGGACACACATTCAAAAATTGTGGAATTGCTCGAGAGATGTTAGCAGCAAGACCCTTCTAATGCCAGTCTTTTCAGAAATCATCTAGATCTTGCACCATATAGAGAAGACGGTATAGAAAATGACACAAGTCTATATTTCTATTCATTTGAAGAATTTTGATATGAGCATATTCTGTTCTTGAAATAGATTGCAGAAGAAGATAGGCCTGGCAAAAGGCAGAATCATGTAAGAAAATTCCTTCTTTCTTGTCCTGCCTCTTTCGATCTGCTTGGTACCTCCAAAAATCTCCGCTCCAATTTATTATATGCCAAGTCCGAGGGTTTATAGATTGTATGGCGTTCTTGCGAGATTAGTAGGGGTTGATCGTGTGTGGCCTGGATTTTGGGGATTATGATCTGAGCTGGGAATCGGGTTTGGGTTCTTGTCCGAGGGTTTAAATTTGTTCTGGTGATGGTTTGGCAGATGGATTTGATCTGGGTTTTTCCATATTTGATGTTTGTTCGGTTGTTTCCTCTTCTGTGACGTCTCTAAAATAAGTATACATCATTCATCTTGGGTTATCAGATACATGCTACAGAATACAAATACAATTTTAAATATACAACAAAAACTGTGAGTTTTAATACAAATATTGTCTTCTAGACAATATCCACTCTCAAAATAAGTTCTCATTACAATTATTATCACACTATTTTATAGAATAGTGAGGATTACTAATGCTATCATCTGGACCATCACTCCGTCCCCCGACTAGTTCCTGCTAAGTTCTCATTTTCTGAAGAGAACAGTGAAAGAATGAGCTCAACTAACCCAATAAAAAATATTATGACTAAAATAATGCAGAATAAATTATCATTAGCCTTCAACAATGTTAAACTGATAAAATATAATAGACAACAAGTTTAACTGCAGCGGAATAAATAATCCATTAAAAGAGTCAAGTAGAGAATAAAATCTACTGTCTTTTATGATTTAAAAAGTTTTTCGTCACTTTTATTGCTGAGACTCAGCTTAATAAATAAACCACATCATCGAATCACCCCTGCACTACAGCCAGGGATTGTCTTTAGTATCACGACCACAAATTATCCATGCACTACGGGCCAAGGATACTCATGTATTCATCAATGGTCATGATTATGCCAACAACTGTTCATCAATGCACTACGGGCCAATGAGGACTTTTATCACATCATTTATAATATTACGGTAATGATTATACCGAATAATCCCTGGTCATAATCATACCAAGTCCATCTATGCAATACAGGCCACAGATGACTTTCAAAAATATAAACATGAGTATGATGACAATGATATAAGAATTCAATAAAATAAGTTCAAGAATTATTTTATCCAGAAACTAATAACATCCAAATTTTCAACATGATACTTATTTATAAAGTAAAATTCAAGAATGCTCAGAAGAATATTTCCATGAAAAGATACTGGATGAAGCACAAATATCAAGGATATTCCACTAATTTTATGGAGTATATAAATCAAAATTTTTAACCAAGTATAATAAATAATGAAATAACAACAGAAATCATCATGCATGCGGTACTTCGCATAGGCATGTTATTTCAACAGAATAATTAATAACGGAATCAGGTCAGGTGAAATTCATACCGACAGGATATTCCAACAGAATAATAAAGAATGGAATAACAACAGAAATCACCATGCATGCGGTGCTTCGCATAGACAGGTTATTGCAACAGAATAATAAATACGGAATAATAAATAATGAACCAGGTCAGGTGAAATTCATACCGACAGGATATTCCTACAGAATATTAAAGAATAGAATAATAGAAGAATTTCGTCATGTATGCAGTACTTTGTATTTACATGTTATTCTAACATAATAATAAAGAATGGAATAACAGAAGGATTTTATCAAGTATAGGATAGTCCGCGTATACATGTTATTCCAACAGAATAATAAAGAATGGAACAACAGAATGATTTCACCAAGTATAGGGGAGTTCGCGTATACATGTTATTCCAACAGAATAATAAAGGATGGAATGACAGAAGTTCTCTTCATGAATACAAAAAAGAATAACACCACTTACCGTAAAAAAACTGGATATCGAAGTAGTGAAGTAGTAGAAAAGTCTTCTTCTTTCTCTCTATAATTTCTCTCTCTCTAGAGTTTCAGTGAATTCGTAAGAAATAATGAAGGAATGAACATCTATTTATAGAAGAACTGAGAGTGGCTCTTGGTTTTAGCGAAGGATTAAAATGACTCTTGATAATATTGAAGAGACAACTGCAATTTGCGAAGGGACAATTAACTCTTAGAACACCGAAAAGACAAATAACTCTTAGAAAGCTGAAGGGTCAAATAACTCTTGAAAAACCGAAATGACAAATTACTATTAAAACTCGTGAATAGTAATTCATGAATAGTAACTCATGAATAGTAACTCCGACATGAAAATTTTTTCGAATACCCGATTGAACAATATAACCTCCAGACATCAATTATCATCAGAATAGATGTCGATTTTTACTAACACAAATAATCCCAACATAATAAAACTATCAAATTCATCTTTAATCAACACGAATTTATTCATCATTAATATTATAACTCATAATATTTAGCAACCAGGTTGTTCACAGGAAAGAGGGGGCTTTCCAATAAGGATTTCTCCCTATTGGCGCGCAATTAGGTGACCAAACATATCCTTGACAGAACTTTTAGGCATTATAAATATTACAATTTAATAATATGAATAACTTTGTCGTCTCAATTATTGATTTAATAATATAACATATAATGCAGATGATACTGTGACAATAATCGAATCAATAATATGAGAGATATGATGCAGCAATTACTGTAGCAATAATTGAGTATAACTAAGTGACTTCTCACGTAAACATCAATAATCAATACCGTGTGCTACTATGCAACCACGCATATTACTGTACTTTTACTACCGGCTAGTTCAACAGTTTTAACAATAACACCTCCGCCGTTATTTATAAAATATTTTTGTCGTTTTTTCAATCCGACAATAATTCTATTGTGGGGTCCACCAATGATTGTGTCGTACGAATATTCCTCGACATAAAGAATATTCTCCGACCAATCGAATATAATATAACAACTTGCATACTTTGTAAAATTTATAAATACTACCCACAACTATAACTTTATCTCAAATTCACACCATAATATTCAAAAAAATATTTCAAAAAAATTAAATCTTTATTCGTAAAATTTGGGGTCTCACATCTTTTATCTTCTTTATTGTTTGAAATCTTGGGGCTTGAAGTATTGTTTTTTCCGTTCCCATTCCTTCCCTTTACTGTTTATCATTTTTTATTTGAATCTTTTGGGCTGTTTGTCGTCGGTGCATCTATCTTCTCATATTTTTCGGTGGTTAGATTTGGTATTTTGGTCTTATGCCCTGTTCCGGTGGATCCATGTGCTTTATGTTCGATTTGGTGGTGGATTTTAGTATTTTCTTGTTCCAATTTTGATCGTCTTTTGTTCTTCGGCGATTTGCAGTTTGTCAGCGTTCTTGTTAGTTTAGGGGTAGAGTGTTGAGACCTTAGGAGGAGCCATTAGGGCCCATAATTTTTTAATTTATTTTTATTTTCGCTAAGTCAAATGGGCCATGTCATTAGTTCTTTCTTTTATTTTTTTTAATGCCACGTATGAACCAAGTTAACGACAGTTAATTTTTTTAATAGAATGATCTTTTAATTAATTTAATAGTGTAATTTAAAAAATTAGTGATGTAATAAATAAAAACTGTCGATGCCAACTATTAGAGGTGAGCATTCGGTTATTAACCGAACCGAATTAGAAATTCGGTTATAACCGATACCCAAAAATGTCCTGTTTTAACTATCCGAACAAATAACCGAAATATGTACTAACCGAATAACCGAATAACCGAATAACCGAATAAATTATTCGGTTATTCGGTTAATAACCGAATTTAAACATAGTCTTGAAAACTCTATACTCGAAATGAAGGACTGCCGGTTACTCGAAATGAAGGACTGCCGACTATAGTGTTCGTCGGTTCGAATAACCTCCTACAACCATCGGTAAAATCAAAATATAGTCTGATCATGGACCATAAAAACAAAAGCACAAATGAAAATTATTAATGCATCTCCAAAAAAAATTATCACTAATAGTCTAATACTTATACACAATAAAAAAAATAGACATAAACATATATATCATTACCGAAATAAATTAGTAGCTGATTTCAAATTAATTAAAAAAGTAGCCAGAGTTGTTTGTATCTTGAAAATTCCATAGCCACTTCATTGAAAATCATCATCAGCTACAAGGAAAAAATAACTCTCACCATCAATGTTTCAAGAAGCTGCCAAGAAAAAGGATAAAAACAAACAAACGAATAAATAAAATGATATATTTGCTATCTTAGGTTATAGTCTTCAGCAGCGAATGGAACATTCTCGGTGCTTTTAGAGTTATTATTTGATTTTGACGGAGTAAATGAAAAGATTTGCTCCGTTGGCCATGAAGCTTTGGCTGCTCTGCGCAGCTCGCGGTACCTTCCAAGATCGAGAGTTGGAGTCTTGGAGATTTGAGAGTTAAGAAATTGATCTGGATCTGCTTTTTTTTTTTATAGCTGGATCTGAGAGCTGGATCTGCTTTTTTTTTCTGATCTGGATCTGCTTCTTTTTTTTTATCTGGTTCTGGTGTGCTTTGTTCGGCAACGGGCTATACTAAATTAGTAATTTCTGTAGTGCTTTACTGCTTCGGTTATGTCAATATAGCATCTTTTTAAAGTTTTTTCGGTTATTCGGTTAACCCAAAATGTTAAAAAGTAATACCCGTACAAACTAACCGAAAACCGTAATAAAATTCGGATATAACCGAAATGTTAAAAAAAACCGAATTATCAGAAAATTTCGGTTAAATTATTTCGGTTTGGTTCGGTTCTTCGATTATATCCGTTTTTTGCTCAGTCCTACCAACTATACTGAAAAAATCTTTAATTTTGCCAATTTAAATGTATTGGTAGTATTATTGTATAACTGTTCAAGTAATCATACAAAATCTATTAAAACAATTCAGTTTTTTAATATTTTTTTAAAAATCATTTATACGACATGTGACTGTTAAATAATATAATACAATCTTTTTACAAATAATTTTTTATATAATTTATTCTCTTTCAACAATCAAATAAGAATTAGATGATACATGTACATGAGATGTCAGAGCAGATGATACAGCAGCCGCCAGCCGAAACATTTTATGTGGATTGAGAGTAACACTGGAGGCCCACAAAAAGTTGCATAAGAAGTGGTCCATGGAATACTCCATATTACGTGCGACTTTCAATCTCTAAATGATTAGGATTTATGGGGTGTTTGATAAAATTTGAATGAATTTGAATGAGCTGAATCTGAATGAAAAATATTATTTGATAAATGACATATCTTAAAGATCTGAATGACATATTTTTAATATTTTACCCCTCTGAAAAAATTCAAAGTTGTTGTAAATTTATTTAATATTACATAATATAATAGTTAATATTTTTATTTTTATTATTATTATTATTATTTTATTTTTTACTTCATTCAGCCAACCATTTAGCCATTCAGACCAAAAATTCGAACTTAACCATTCAGCCAACGCATCTATCCGATTCAGCCATTCAGACGATTTTTTTTCAAAACAAACACACTTAATGATTCAGCCACTTACTGATTCAGTCATTCAGACCCATTAAGTTCTAAACAAACAGCCCCTTAATTTTCAAATACTCCATCTACTTAAAAAAATGAAGGGGGGATAAATATGAATTAATACCTGATTTTTTTATAAAAATTTATTTTAAAATTATTTTCTCAATTTTTTTAATTTTATAATTAATTTTTTTTCATTTTATGGATTTTTCTTTTCGTTTTTTTAATTAAGAATTAAATTTTTAATTTTTTCTGATTACATGTAATTGATAGTACCACGTCAGAAATTGATGACATGACAACGATATATGGCTAAAAAATTGCTTATGTTTAATATTGAGTCTCATTTTAACATTAATTTTTTTGAAATTATATAATATTTTGAAAGGTCGGACCGCAGAAGGGTCCCAAATTATATATATAGTATATATAATATTTTGAACATTTGATTGAAAATTTTTGCTCTAAAAATACTGGAAGAAGTATTTTTCAATTGATGTATTCTCATATATTTTGCTGTAATCGAACTTCTCATATATTTTATTGTAGTCGAACTATTATGTTTTAAGCTCTGAAAAAATATTTTTTTGGATATAACTTGTATTTTTTATTTTTATATTTTTATATTTTTTAGGTAAAGACAATATTTTCGAAGTGGGTCTCGTTTTTATTTTTTGTTAGACCCTAGATTTTATGAATAAATATTTAATTTTTTTGAAATATTTTTTTAAATATTATGGTGTGGATTTGATATAATGTTATAGTTGTGGGTAGTATTTAAAAATTTTACAAAGTATACAAGTTGTTATAAATATTCGATTGGTCGGGGAATATTCTTTTTGTCGGAGAATATTCGTACAACGGAACAATCATTGGTGGACCCCACAACGGAAGCACTGTCGTAGTTAGAAAACGACAAAAATATTTTATGAAAATAATGACGGAGGTTTTACCGTTAATACTGTTGAACTACTCGGTAGTAAAAGTACAGTAATACGCGTGGTTGCATAGTAGTACACGGTATTGATTATTGATGCTTGAGTGATAAGTCACTCAGTTATACTGTATTATTGCTACAATAATTGCTGCATCATATCTCTCATATTATTGATTCGATTATTGTCACAGTATCATCTGCATAATATGTTATTTTATTAAATCAATAATTGAGACGATAAAGTTATTCATATTATTAAATTGTAATATTTACAATGTCTAGAAGTTCTGTCAATGAGAGGTTTAGTCACTTAATTGCGCGTCAATAGGGAGAAATCCTTATTGGAAAGCCATCTCATTCCTGTGAACAACCTGGTTGCTAAATATTGTGAGTTATAATATTAATGATGAATAAGTTCGTGTTGATTAAAGATGAGTTTGATAGTTTCATTGTGTTGGGATTATTTGAGTTAGTAGAAATCGATATCTATTTTGATAATAATTGATGTCTGGAGGTTATATTATTCAATCGGGTAATCGGGACACTTTTCGTGTCAGAGTACTATTCACGAGTTACTATTCATGAGTTACTATTCATGAGCTACTATTCACAAGTTACTATCCACTCGATTACTATTCACTCTAGTATTGTTCACTCGGGTATTTGGGTACAATATTATTCCACGAGGAGATGTACTAATTTTTCTGACCGTTGGTTGAAATTATAATAGTAAATCAATATGGATCGTTGATTTAAAGTCTTAATAGTAACATGTCCCTTCAATATTACCAAGGGTTAATTGCCCCTTCGCAAATAGTAGTTGTCTCTTCAATATTACTAAGAGTTATTTGTCTCTTCGGTGTTCCAAGGGTTAATTACCCCTTCGTAAATAGTAGTTGTCTCATCAATATTACCAAGAGTTATTTATCTCTTCGGTGTTCTAAGAGTTAATTACCCCTTTGCAAATAGTAGTTGTCTCTTTAATATTACCAAGAGTCATTTTGACCCTTTGTTAAGACCAAGAGCCACTCTCAGTTTTTCTATAAATAGAAGCTCATTTCTTCATTATTTCTTACGAATTCACTGAAACTCTAGAGAGAGAAATTATAGAGAGAAAGAAGAAGAGTGTTCTGCCACTTCACTACTTCGATATCCAGTGTCTTTTACGGTAAGGGATATTATTTGTTGTACCCGTAAGGGGTGCTATTCTTTCTTATTCATGAAGAGAACTTCTGTTATTCCATTCTTTATTATTCTGTTGGAATAACCTGTATACGCGACATACCCTATACTTGGTGAAATCATTCTGTTGTTCCATTCTTTATTATCCTGTTGGAATAACCTGTATACGCGAACTCCCCTATACTTGGTGAAATTCTTCTGCTATTCCATTCTTTATTATTATGTTGAAATAACCTGTAAATGCAAAGTACTGCATACATGGTGAAATTCTTCTACTATTTCATTCTTTAATATTCTGTCAGAATATCCTGTCGGTGTGAATTTCACCTGACCTGGTTTCATTATTTATTATTCCGTATTTATTATTCTGTTGGAATAACTTGTCTATGCGAAGTACCGCATGCATGGTGATTTTTGTTGTTATTTCATTCTTTATTATTCTGTTGGAACATCCTGTCGGTGTGAATTTCACCTAACCTGGTTCCATTAATTATTATTCCGTATTTATTATTCTGTTGGAATAACCTGTCTATGCGAAGTACCGCATGTATGGTGATTTCTGTTGTTATTCCATTCTTTATTATTCTGTTAGATCATCCTGTCGGTCTGAATTTCATCTGACATGGTTCCGTTATTTATTATTCTGTTGGAATAACCTGTCTATGCGAAGTACCACATGCATGGTGATTTCTATTGTTATTCCATTCATTATTATACTCAGTTGGTTAAAATTTTTGATTTTTATACTCCATGAAATTAGTGGAATATCCTTGATATTTGCGCTTCATCTAGTATCTTTTCACGAAAATATTCTTCTAAGCATTCTTGAATTTTACTTTACAAAGAAGTATCATGTTGACAATTTGGATGTTATTAGTTCCTGGATAAATTAATTCTTGAACTTGTTTTATTGAATTCTTATATCATTGTCATCATCCTCATGTTTATATTTTTGAAAGTCATATGTGGCCTGTAGTGCATAGATGGACTTGGTATGATTATGACCAGTGATTATTCGGTATAATCATGACAGTAATGTTACAAATGATGTGATAAAAGTCCTCATTGGCCCGTAGTGCATTGATGGATAGTTGTTGGCATGATCATGACCATTGATGAATACCCGAATTTCTTTGGCCCATAGTGCATGGATAATTTGTGGTCGTGATACTAAAGAATATCATTGGCCGTAGTGCAGGGGTGATTCGATGATGTGGATTATTTATTAAGCCGAGTCTCAGCGATAAAAGTGATGAAAAACCTTTTAAATCATAAAAGATAGTAGATTTCATTCTCTACTTGACTCTCTTAATGGATTGCTTCTTCCGCTGCAGTTAAACTTGATGTCTATTATATTTTATCAGTTTAACATTGTTGAAGACTATTGATAATTTATTCTGTATTATCTTAGTCATAATATTTCTTACTGGGCTAGTTGAGCTCACCCTTTCTTTCATTGTTCTCTTCAGGAAATGAGAATATAGCTGGGACGAGTCGGGGAACGGAGTGATGGACCAGATGATAGTATTAGTAGTCCTCACTATTCTGTTAAATTGTGTGATAATAAATGTAATGATGACTTATTCTGAGAGTGGATATTGTCTAGAAGACAGTATTTGTATTTAAACTCACAGCTCTCTTATTGTATAATTAAGATTGTATTTGTATTCTGTACCATGTATTTGACGACTCAGAATAGGTGATGTATACCTATTTTGAGAGCGTCACATTTTTGCCCTGACTCACCAAAATCTCAGGAACGTTCCTATTTTTAAACGTACTATCATGTTATCTATTTTTACTAACACCAATGATATATGCGTTGCGTGCATAAATTATGTGGATAAAATAAAAAATTTACAAAATTTAAATCACTAGTAGAAAAATAAAAAAGATTAATATAAAAAGAAAAAAAGTAATAATATAATTAAAGTTGTAAGTGCAAAAAAGGAAAGAAAAAAAAAGAGTGACAAAATCACCAAATTTTTCATAGAGGCTTTTATAATATAGATTCCATGGAGGTTTTATAATATAGATATATATATATATATATATATATAGATATAGATATAGATATAGAATATATCATCTATAATGTTTAAAAAAATAAAAAGAGAACTGTTAAATTCACAACAAAAAATATTATTTTTACAATAAAAGTGTCACTATAGATTCTATAGCTACAGTTTTTACCGTCGCTATACATCTACAGCGACACTTTTATTGTAAAAATAATAAAAAGTGTTGTGGATTTAACACTTCCCAAATAAAAACTTTCAAAGAAAATCCTAGTTTTATAAATTATTTATTATACAATGTGTTGTTTTTGAAACATTATGTTCATTTTAAAATATTTTTTTATTAAGTTTTAAAATCACAATGAAACTCTTATATTAAAATAAACATAAACAAGTAGAATTTAACTTTGGCATTTAACTCTTATATTAGAATTTAACTCCGAAAGTTTTATTCGGGAAGAAGAGACTGACTGATCGTAAGGTCAGAAACTTTTTTTATTAAAAAATAAAAAATAATTATAACTTATTTTTATTTATAAAATAAGTTGTGGAATGAGATTTATTTTAGTAGAAAGATAATCATATACATTGCATCAAAAAAAGTACGATATAAACATCAATAAAATGTAATAATTTCAATGTAATTAAATTTATGTTCATCGAATATAAAAATACTCTTTAAATTAATAAATTATTAATTTATCGATTAAATAATAACTCTCTAAATTAATAAAATTTTCCAGTTCCAACAATATTAATTTATAGAGGTTATAATGTATGTAAATTTAAAAATGATTAAATAATCATATTTATATTAAGACACATGGCTATGCTAAGAATCTCATATTCTTAATCTCAAATAGGTATAAAATTAATAATTTATTAATATTTTATACTATAATCAATAACAAAAATTACACAAACTTTTTAAAACTAAATATATTAAAAAAATTCCTAACATTACCGATACATGGGCATTGTTACAAGTGGGTGGAAAGCTATGTTTCATAAACATGGAATCTGTCATATGTCATGTTGTATCATGAAGGGAAGAAGGGTCAAAGTAATATGATGAATAAAACAAATTATTAATAATTAATAATTATGAATAAAACAAAGCAAGATGTGTTTATTTATCTGTTAATAGCTCTTAATAGTTTCATATCTGATTTGTTAAGATGATAAAATTATTTGGTAAAATTATATTTGCCTTTTATCGTCTCTTAATCGGTTAGAAAAAGATATAAATATAAATAATCAAGAGCTGTCTCTTGATAAAAAAAATTAAATCTATGGAATTTCTATAAATATTGTACTCCCTCTATTTAAATTTTAAGATCATTATTGAGTTTACAAAAATCAATTTAAGATACTTTTAAATTTAAAGATCATTAAGATATTTTAAACTTTTTAATTATTAAATAATTTTTTAAATTAAGATTCTATTTTACTCCCTCCGTCCCAAATTATCTGCTATTTTAGCAAAAAAAATTTATCCCGCAATATCTGCTTTTTAAGATTTCAATGCATTTTTTCCATTTATTTTCTAAATTTGCCCATTTATCTTAATTGTTGATAATCATTACTCTCATTAATGTCTCTCCTCTTTTTTAAACATCCACATTCATGCCTCTCTCTCTCTTTAATTAATAATTGTTTCTCTATCTCTCTCTTCAATTAATGTGCTGCTTTCTTTCTCTCTCTCTTCAATGTTTCTCTCTGTCCAATTAATTAGTTGCTTTTTATTTCTCTTCAATTAATAAAAAAGTCAGCACAAAGGATATTTTAGTATTTTTATCATACATATTGATATCTATGTGAAACTCTAGAACAGCGGATAATTTAGAACGGAGGGAGTACTATCTAATTTATTAAAATATATTAACCAAACAGATCACTTAATAGTCCTATACCACTTTATGGCCGGTCCAAATTCATGGTAGAGCAGGATTGGACATGAGCCATATATACTTATTGAGTAGTATTATTATTAAGTAATAAATCTTCCACGCAGTTCTCATGTCTTAGAGTGACTGTCGTATACGACAATACAATCATTTCCAGGCTGGATGACGAATATTAAAATTTAAATTTTATATAGCTTATTTAATATTTGTACTATATTAATTAAAAAAATACTATTTCCTACATTCAAAATGAATAATAAAAGTTATTTTTGCAAGTTAATTTAGTAAACTTTAAAAAATTAAAGTGAATAAGAAATTATGTAATCTTAATTAACCAACTATAATTATAGTCAGTCCGGATCTTAAACTTACCCATTATTTAACATACCTTTTATACCCCTTTTAGCAACGAACATATAGTCTTAACTTTTAGCGACGGATAATATATAGTGACGGACTGAACCTATAGTGATGGATCAAATTGTCGTCCGATCCGTTGTTAAAGGGAAGTATATAAGGTATGTTAGATAAATGATAAACTTAATATTCGGACCGTAATTGTAATTGTAGTAAATAGTTGAAAGGTATACAATGTTCAAAATATTAATATTTTTGAAATTAAGACCTTTTAATTTTGAAATTAAGTTCATTATATTCTGAAAATAATAAATCTCATTATTAGTAAAAATGTTTATAATTTTTTTTACTAACAAAAGTTAAATGAATCAGTATTAATTAATTTAATGTTTAAAGTTAATTTACATTAACTTAAGACATTAATATTTGCCTTATAGTAATTTGAAATGAAAGAGTTTATTATTAAATTAATTATTTATTAATGGTGTTAAACTCGTGAATTAAAAATTTTAAATAAGAAACATCACAATCCAAGATGGTGTGCGTGTTACAGGTACAGCCTGCAGTTAGTTGAATTGATCAATGAAAACAAAACTGCTGAGGAAGGTACTACTGTCAAACCGTGTGCTAGCCAGCAACAGCGAAGAAGATATAGATGCTGCCCCTCGACCAAACAAAGTTAGGTTGGTCGGGATGGGATCCACGGAGCACCGGAAATTACTACTCTCTCCTATTCAGATTAAATGATATTTTAGAGTTAAACACATTTATTAAAAAATAACATAAAATATCTTTTATGTCCCTAATTAATTACTTCTCTCTCTACAATTGTCTCTTCTCATTTTCTACAATTATCCCTAATTAATTATTTCTCTCTCCACAATTGCATTTACTAAGCATATTAAATAGAAGGGTAAATTAGAAAAAAATAGTATAATATTGCATAGAGATTCCAAAATGACACTTATATAGAATAAAATTAAACTCCCTAAAATATTATTTAATCTGAATTGGAAGGAGTATTAAACTATTAATATAAATAATTATTATTTGTAATATTATTAATACTTAATATATATATATCAACAGAAAGTAAATATTAGTAATGAATAGAGTGAACCAACTAACCTGTGTAGTAAGAACAACAATCAAGGAGAGGAAGAAGGTTATTTACTCCAGCCGCTATAAGTTATTGTGTCTTGAATTTTTGAATTGTTTCTAACAATCGGTTATCATGGATGCAGTTCCTATATATATATAGAGAGAGAGCAAGAATCAAGTGTATACTTCTTATTTTACTCACCCGTGCTCACCCCCCTTTAGCGACGGACCGACGACGATTTCGGTTATACAACCGTCGTCTATACTTTTAGCGACGGACAACATATAACGTCGCTAAAAGTATAGATGATGGTTGTATGACCGAACCGTTTCTGGGTCCGTCGCTAAAGGGGAGTGAGCACGGGTGAGTAAGATAAGGGGTATACACTTGATCCGGATCGTGTATATATAGGTAAGACCCCAGTTTTTATAAATAAAGATGAATTTTTATAATTATTATTTTTGAATATTATGGAATAAATTTGATAAAATATAAAGTTGTGGGTAATATTTGTAAATTTTGCATAGTACGCAAGTTGTTATAAAATATTCTTTTGGTCGGAAAATATTCTTTTTGTCGGGGAATATTCGTACGACGGCACAATCATTGGTGGACCCCACAACGGAAGTATTGTTGTAGTTAGAAAACGACAAAATTATCTTTCTATAAAATAACGGCGGAGGTGTTACCGTTAGAACTGTTGAACTACTCGGTAGTAAAAGTACAGTAATACGCGTTGTTGCATAGTAGCACACGGTATTAATTATTGATGCTTACGTGAGAAGTCACTCATCTATACTCAATTATTGCTACAGTAATTGCTGCATCATATCTCTTATATTATTGATTCAATTATTGTCACAGTATCATCTGTATAATATGTTATATTATCTAAACAATAATTGAGACGACAAGTTATAAATGATTAATAATTGTTGAAAGATTAAATATGTGTTGATAAAATGATTTCTGGTAATTTTTATTCAATCCTTGATGTATATAAAGAGTCTATTATTAGACGTTTGTGGTAAGTTTAATTATTTATGGGGGGCCATATGTCATCATCTAAGAGTCTCTTTCATAAATAGTAATTATTTTCGTAAATAGTAATTATTTTCGTAAATAGTAATTACCTTCGTAAATAGTAATTACCTTCGTAAATAGTAATTATTTTCGTAAATAGTAATTACCTTCGTAAATAGTAATTACCTTCGTCAATAGTAATTACCTTCGTCAATAGTAATTACCTTCGTAAATAGTAAATACTTTCGTAAATAGTAATAAATCTTCTATAAATAGAGGCCTAGGGCTTCATTATTTTTCACGAATTCGTTCAAGCTATAGAGAGAGAAAGTATAGAGAGAGTAATAGATAAAGAAGAAGAGTATTCGGTTACTACACTATTGCAGTATTCAATCTCCTAATACGGTAAGGGGTGTTACTCTTTCTTCTTGAAGAGAACTTATGTTATTCCATTCGTTGTTATTCTGTTGGAATAACCTGTAAAAGTGGCATACCCTATACATGACCTGTATACGCGGTGTACCCTATACTTGGTGAAATCCTTATGTTATTCCATTTCTTATTATTCTGTCGGAATAACCTGTATACGCGGTTTACCCTATACTTGGTGACATTCTTCTATTATTCTGTTGGAACATCCTGTCTGTGTGTTTTACACCGGACCTGGTTCCGTCTTTATTATTCTGTTGGAATATCCTATTTGTGTGTTTTACACCGGATCTGGTTCCGTCTTTATTATTATTCTGTTGGAATATCCTATCTGTGTGTTTTACACCGGATCTGGTTCCGTCTTTATTTATTATTCTGTTGGAACATCCTGTCGGTGTGAATTTCACCTGACCTGGTTCCGTTATTTATTATTCTGTTGGAATAACCTGTCTGTGCGGTCTATCGCATGCATGGTGATTTCTTTTGTTATTTCATTCTTTATTATACTCAGTTGGTTAAAACTTTAACTTCTATACTCCATGAAATTAGTAGAATATCCTTGATGTTTGTGCTTTATCCAGTATCCTTTCATGAAAATATTCTTCTGATCATTCTTGAATTTTACACCACAAAACAGTATCGTGTAGACAATTTGGACGTTAATAATTTCTGGATAAAATAATTCTTGAACTTGTTTTATTGAATTATTATATCATTGTCATCATCCTCATGTTTATATTTTGTTGAAAGTCATCTGTGGCCTGTAGTGCATAGATGGACTTGGTATGATTATGACTAGGGATTATTCGGTGTAATCATGACCGTAATATTACAAGTGATGTAAAAATTAAAAATCCTCATTGGCCGTAGTGCATTGATGGACAGTTGTTGGCATGATCATGACCACTAATGAATACACAAATATTCTTGGCCGTAGTGCATGAATAATTGTGGTCGTGATACTAAAGAATATCCTTGGCCGTAGTGCGGGGGTGATTCGATGATGTGGAATATTTATTAAGCTGAGTCTCAGCCATAACGATGATGAAAAACCTTTTAAATCATAAAAGATAGTAGTTTTTATTTTCTACTTGACTCTTTTAATGGATTGCTGGTTCCGCTGCAGTTAAACTTGATATTTATTGTATTTTATCAGTTTAACACTGTTGAAGGCTAATGATAATTTATTCTGCATTATCTTAGTCATAATATTTCTTACTGGGCTAGTTGAGCTCACCCTTTCTTTCACTGTTCTCTTCAGGAAATGAGAATATAGCTGGGACGAGTCGGGGAACGGAGTGATGGACCAGAGAATAGTATTAGTAGTCCTCATTATTCTGTTAAATAGTGTGACAATAATTGTATTGAGGACTCCTTTTGAGTTTGTATGATCTCTAGTGGATATTTATTGTATTCAAACTCACAGTTGTATTTTGTCGTACTATACACGACAGTGGTATTAGTAAGTTGTATTTGAATTCTGTACCATGTATCTGACGACTCAAGATGGGTGATGTATACCTAATTTTGGGGGCGTCACAGTTGGTATCAGAGCTTAGGGATATGATCCCTGTCTAAGATGTGAGAATAGTACTAGGAGGGGAGAGACGGGGAATTCCTTCGCTAGTATGACCTACCTAAGTTTATGTGCTATTTTATTGGTCGGTCAGAATATAGGGATAATATGTTACATGTCAATTAACCTTTTGTTTTGTGGCAGTATCTGAAAATGACATCTGAGAATGTTGAGATTGGCAATGGAGCACAGGCGATCGTTGATTCACCACATATCAATAATCAGGATAATGTACATCAGGAAGGCGAAAATCCTCATGCAAACAACAACACTGACCAAATGTTCAGAGGTTTTATGCAATTCATGCAACAGCAGGCGAGAGCAACACTAATCCAAAACGTAGATGGAAACACGGGAAACTCTCGGGCGGTCACCGCTAAACAATTCAAGGAGCTGGGACCACCGGAGTTTAAGGGAGAGCCAAAATCACTTATGTCGGAAACATGGATAAAGTAGATGACCAAGATATTTGATGTCTTGGGATGCTCCGAGGAGCAAAAGGTTCCCTTTACCGCCTTTATGTTGCGCGGAGAGGCAGATTATTGGTGGGAATCGGTAAAACGTACTCAACCTGCTGTACTAAAGATATCTTGGGAGAAGTTCCAGGAGCTGTTCAATGACAAATACTTTCCCGAAAGTATTCGCCACATGAAGGAGGTGGAGTTTATTAAGTTGGAACAAAATAATATGACCGTGTCGCAATACGAGGCAAAATTTGCAGAGTTATCACGGTTTGCGTCCCACTTAGTGGATAATGAAGAGAGAATGGCGCGAATGTTTTTAAGAGGTTTGAAGCCGGAGATACGTCAACATCTTATTTCTCATAAACTGTGTTTGTATTCAGATGTTGTAAATAGGGCTCAGTTAGTGGAGCGCGATAACGAGTCAACTCAACTAAAAGAGAGCAGCCGGCAAAATTATAATACCAGCGAGAGTGGTCATCGAAGCGGTGACAACAATCGTGGAGGGAATCACCAAGCCAGAAATGGTAACCACTTCGGTGGTAATCAGGGCCAAAACAATAAGAATGGACATTTCAAGAAGAGGAGATTCAACAATGATGGAAAGACGTCAGCACCAGCACCCGTTGTTAAGGAAGGAGAAAGGCCACCTATCATATGCTTCAAATGCGGAGGGGAGGGACACATCAGTCCAAATTACGCGATGCCGTCCAAAGCATGTTATAATTGTGGACGAGAAAGTCACTTAGCCCGATTTTTTCGTTTACCAAAGACAAATTCAGCTAGGATGGAGGCACCAAAGGCCGTCCCAGAAAGGTCAAAGCCGGTAGTGCAAGGGAGAGCGTGTGTTGTGACCTCCCAAAAAGCAAGTAACCCGAATAGGGTCATCACGGGTAAGCTTATCATAAACTCTAACGAAGTCTATACTTTATTTGATACCGGTTCTACCCATTCTTTTATTTCTCCTACTTGCGCTCATCGATTAAATTTGACTCCGGAGAAATTAGACTTTGACTTATCTGTGGAAACTCCGTTGGGAGAAACCTTCATTACATCCACTGTTTATAAGTCTTGTTTGGTTCAAATCGGTACCCTCACATTACCTGTAGATCTTATTTCATTAAAAATACTTGCATTTGACGTGATTCTAGGGATTGATTGGTTAACTACTCATCATGCAAAAATTGATTGTTTCCATAAGGTTGTTAGCTTTCATATTCCTAATCAACCTATTATGCGAATTCAAGCGACCAAACCATTAAAATCAATCACGGTCATCTCAAGCCATAAAGCTATTCGTTTATTGAAAAACGGATGTCAAGCTTTCTTAGCTCATGTCACAGATTTAAACAAAAATACGTCAGTTTTGAACGATATTTCTATTGTTAATGAATTTCCTGACGTATTCCCCGAAGAACTTCCTGGTCTACCCCCAGAGCGTGAGATTGAATTTTGTATCAACCTTGAACCCGGTACAAAACCCATTTCTAAAGCCCCATATCGAATGGCTCCTATTGAACTTCAGGAGTTAAAAACCCAACTGCAGGAATTGTTAGACATTGGCTTTATTCGTCCTAGTACTTCTCCTTGGGGTGCTCCTGTTCTATTCGTGAAGAAGAAAGATGGGAGTATGCGACTTTGTATTGATTATCGGGAGTTAAATCATGTCACCATCAAAAATAGGTATCCATTGCCACGTATTGATGACTTGTTTGACCAGTTGCAAGGAGCCAAATTCTTTTCAAAGATCGATCTTCGTTCCGGGTATCACCAATTGAAGATTAGAACCGATGACATTCCAAAGACGGCTTTCAGAACTCGGTACGGGCATTATGAATTTCTAGTCATGTCCTTTGGATTGACTAATGCTCCTGCTGCCTTCATGGATATGATGAACCGAGTATTCAAGGAATATTTGGATCACTTTGTGGTCGTCTTTATTGATGACATCCTTATTTATTCCAAAAGCCGTGAAGATCATGAGCAACACTTGAGGCTGACACTCCAAAAGCTTCGTGAGTATAAGCTTTATGCCAAGTTGAAGAAATGCGAGTTCTGGCTTGAGGAAGTAGCATTCCTTGGGCACGTGGTATCAAGTCATGGAATATCTGTTGACCCAGCAAAGATTGAAGCTATTCAAAGCTGGGAGCAACCTAAATCAGTGACCGAAGTACGTAGCTTTCTCGGTTTAGCTGGTTATTATCGGAGATTCGTGGAAGGATTTTCTCGAATCGCTACTCCATTGACTCAGCTGACTCGGAAAGATACAAAGTTCGGTTGGAGCGAAGAATGTGAGAAGAGTTTTCAAGAACTCAAGAGGAGACTCATTTCAGCACCTGTTCTAACAATACCATCTGGCTCGGAGGGATTTGTCATCTACAGTGATGCTTCGGGCAAAGGACTGGGATGCGTTCTCATGCAACATGGAAAAGTCATAGCCTATGCCTCGCGACAACTCAAAGAATATGAGAAGAATTATCCTACTCATGATCTAGAGTTAGCAGCTGTTGTTTTTGCACTTAAAATTTGGAGGCATTATTTGTATGGGGAGAAAGTGGAGATCTTTACGGATCATAAAAGCCTCAAATATTTCTTCACTCAAAAGGAACTCAACATGCGACAACGACGTTGGCTTGAACTGTTGAAAGATTATGATCATACCATCCAATACCATCCTGGAAAAGCAAACGTGGTAGCTGACGCATTGAGTAGAAGATCACATGCAAGTACGAGTGCGATATTGTCAACGCAAGGGCCCATTTTGTGTGACTTGCAAAGGATGGAGATAGAGTTAAAGACTCCAGGGACGCATGTGACGATGGCGAATATACGAGTAGAACCAACTTTAATCGATAAAGTTAAAGCCGCTCAAGCTACAGACCTGGAGCTGATGCGTATGAGGAAGAAAGTGCAAGAGGGTGCTCTGCCGGAAGCAAGAATCGATGAAGAAGGAATACTTCGAGTCAACTCCAGACTTTGTGTTCCTAACGACCCTGATTTAAAGTATAAAATCATGATGGAGGCGCACAATACACCGTTTGCAATCCATCCTGGGAGTACCAAAATGTATCATGATATTCGTCATACATTTTGGTGGAGCAATATGAAGAGAGAGATAGCGTTGTTTATCTCAAGGTGTCTAACTTGTCAACGAGTTAAAGCGGAGCATCAAGTACCAAAAGGTCCATTGCAACCACTTGAAATTCCAGAATGGAAGTGGGAGCACATTACCATGGATTTCGTTACCGGTCTTCCTAAGGTTTCTCAAGGCATAGATGCGATTTGGGTCATTGTTGTTAGATTGACCAAGTCTGCTCATTTCTTACCGATACGAGAAACTTATACACTTGAACGTCTTGCTCGTATGTACATAAACGAGATTTTAAGACTGCATGGTATGCCGGTATCCATAGTTTCTGATCGAGACCTAAGATTTACTTCACGATTTTGGGTTAGTTTGCAAAAAGCTATGGGTACAGACTTACGATTTAGCTCGGCATATCATCCTCAGACGGACGGACAGTCGGAGAGAACTATTCAAACTCTTGAAGATCTATTAAGACTCTGTGTCCTTGATTTCAAGGGAAGTTGGGACAAGTTCTTACCATTGGTGGAGTTTTCCTACAACAACAGTTATCAAGCAAGTATTGGCATGGCTCCATTCGAAGCGTTGTATGGAAGAAAGTGTCGTTCTCCAGTATGCTGGGATGAGGTGGGTGAAGCAACGTTGTTGGGACCGGAGTTGGTACGTATGACTACGGAAAAGATTCAAACGATCCGACAACGTATAAAAACCTCACAAAGTCGACAAAAGAGTTATGTTGATCTTCATCGAAAGGACGTGGAATTCAATATAGGAGATCATGTGTTGTTACGTGTTACTCCATGGAAAGGAGTTACAAGATTTGGAAAGAGAGGAAAACTCAATCCTCGATTTATCGGTCCATTTTTAATCCTCGATCGAATAGGAACGGTGGCCTATAGACTCGCTTTACCGCCAAGTATGTCTCGTGTTCATAACGTTTTTCACATATCCATGTTACGTAAATATGTGAAAGACCCGAACCACATTATTGAGTAAGAACCGGACGAAATAGCGGAAGATTTGACGTATGAAGAGATTCCTGTTCAAATCTTGGATAAGAAGGAACATATTCTACGCTCCAAAGTTATACCTCAAGTCAAAGTTTTGTGGAGAAACCACGATGTTGAGGAAATGACTTGGGAGTTAGAATCTGAAATGAAGTCAAGGTATCCTTACCTCTTTGACATACCAGGTACGTACCCTAATTTTGAGGGCGAAATTTCATAAGAAGGGGAGGTTGTAAGACCCCAGTTTTTATAAATAAAGATGAATTTTCATAATTATTATTTTTGAATATTATGGAATAAATTTGATAAAATATAAAGTTATGGGTAATATTTGTAAATTTTGTAAAGTACGCAAGTTGTTATAAAATATTCGTTTGGTCGGGGAATATTCTTTTTGCCGGGGAATATTCGTACGACGGCACAATCATTGGTGGACCCCACAACGGAAGTATTGTTGTAGTTAGAAAACGACAAAATTATCTTTCTATAAAATAACGGCGGAGGTGTTACCGTTAGAACTGTTGAACTACTCGGTAGTAAAAGTACAGTAATACGCGTTGTTGCATAGTAGCACACGGTATTAATTATTGATGCTTACGTGAGAAGTCACTCATCTATACTCAATTATTGCTACAGTAATTGCTGCATCATATCTCTTATATTATTGATTCAATTATTGTCACAGTATCATCTGTATAATATGTTATATTATCTAAACAATAATTGAGACGACAAGTTATAAATGATTAATAATTGTTGAAAGATTAAATATGTGTTGATAAAATGATTTCTGGTAATTTTTATTCAATCCTTGATGTATATAAAGAGTCTATTATTAGACGTTTGTGGTAAGTTTAATTATTTATGGGGGGCCATATGTCATCATCTAAGAGTCTCTTTCGTAAATAGTAATTATTTTCGTAAATAGTAATTATTTTCGTAAATAGTAATTACCTTCGTAAATAGTAATTACCTTCGTAAATAGTAATTATTTTCGTAAATAGTAATTACCTTCGTAAATAGTAATTACCTTCGTCAATAGTAATTACCTTCGTCAATAGTAATTACCTTCGTAAATAGTAAATACTTTCGTAAATAGTAATAAATCTTCTATAAATAGAGGCCTAGGGCTTCATTATTTTTCACGAATTCGTTCAAGCTATAGAGAAAGAAAGTATAGAGAGAGTAATAGATAAAGAAGAAGAGTATTCGGTTACTACACTATTGCAGTATTCAATCTCCTAATACGGTAAGGGGTGTTACTCTTTCTTCTTGAAGAGAACTTATGTTATTCCATTCGTTGTTATTCTGTTGGAATAACCTGTAAAAGTGGCATACCCTATACATGACCTGTATACGCGGTGTACCCTATACTTGGTGAAATCCTTATGTTATTTCATTTCTTATTATTCTGTCGGAATAACCTGTATACGCGGTTTACCCTATACTTGGTGACATTCTTCTATTATTCTGTTGGAACATCCTGTCTGTGTGTTTTACACCGGACCTGGTTCCGTCTTTATTATTCTGTTGGAATATCCTATCTGTGTGTTTTACACCGGATCTGGTTCCGTCTTTATTATTATTCTGTTGGAATATCATATCTGTGTGTTTTACACCGGATCTGGTTCCGTCTTTATTTATTATTCTGTTGGAACATCCTGTCGGTGTGAATTTCACCTGACCTGGTTCCGTTATTTATTATTCTGTTGGAATAACCTGTCTGTGCGGTCTATCGCATGCATGGTGATTTCTTTTGTTATTTCATTCTTTATTATACTCAGTTGGTTAAAACTTTAACTTCTATACTCCATGAAATTAGTAGAATATCCTTGATGTTTATGCTTCATCCAGTATCCTTTCATGAAAATATTCTTCTGATCATTCTTGAATTTTACACCACAAAACAGTATCGTGTTGACAATTTGGACGTTAATAATTTCTGGATAAAATAATTCTTGAACTTGTTTTATTGAATTATTATATCATTGTCATCATCCTCATGTTTATATTTTGTTGAAAGTCATCTGTGGCCTGTAGTGCATAAATGGACTTGGTATGATTATGACCAGGGATTATTCGGTGTAATCATGACCGTAATATTACAAGTGATGTAAAAATTAAAAATCCTCATTGGCCGTAGTGCATTGATGGACAGTTGTTGGCATGATCATGACCACTAATGAATACACAAATATTCTTGGCCGTAGTGCATGAATAATTGTGGTCGTGATACTAAAGAATATCCTTGGCCGTAGTGCGGGGGTGATTCGATGATGTGGAATATTTATTAAGCTGAGTCTCAGCCATAACGATGATGAAAAACCTTTTAAATCATAAAAGATAGTAGTTTTTATTTTCTACTTGACTCTTTTAATGGATTGCTGGTTCCGCTGCAGTTAAACTTGATATTTATTGTATTTTATCAGTTTAACACTGTTGAAGGCTAATGATAATTTATTCTGCATTATCTTAGTCATAATATTTCTTACTGGGCTAGTTGAGCTCACCCTTTCTTTCACTGTTCTCTTCAGGAAATGAGAATATAGCTGGGACGAGTCGGGGAACGGAGTGATGGACCAGAGAATAGTATTAGTAGTCCTCATTATTCTGTTAAATAGTGTGACAATAATTGTATTGAGAACTCCTTTTGAGTTTGTATGATCTCTAGTGGATATTTATTGTATTCAAACTCACAGTTGTATTTTGTCGTACTATACACGACAGTGGTATTAGTAAGTTGTATTTGAATTCTGTACCATGTATCTGACGACTCAAGATGGGTGATGTATACCTAATTTTGGGGGCGTCACAATATATATATATATATATATATATATATATATATATATATACGGTCCGGATCAAGTGCATACCTCTTATCTTACTCACCCGTGCTTACCCCCTTTAGGCGACGGTTTCAGTCATACAACCGTCGTCTATACTTTTAGCGACGGACAACATATAGCGTCGCTAAAAGTATAAACGACGGTTGTATGATTGAAACCGTCGCCTAAAGGAGGGTAAGCACGAGTGAGTATATATATATATATATATATATATATATATATATATGATCTCCATCCACAGTAACCGATTGTTGGGGAGCAACCCATTTTGGCCAGCGCTACTAGCTCTACCGGCTTATAAAAAAAAAATTCTAAGGCCGGTAGAGCTTGTAGCGGCTGGCCAAAATGGGTTGCTCCCCAACAACCGGTTGCTGTGGATGGAGACCCATATATATATATATATTTGACAGTACTAATTAAAATGTGTTTTTACCAATTTAACTAGTATTTAATGTAATTAAAATATTTAAGTTTTAAGTTAAATTCTCGTGTATAAAAGTTTGTTTGACGTAAGGGTTGTAAATAACCTTATAATCAAATTATCATCCTCATTATTTTTCGTGGTTTAAATTGTCGAAGATGGAAAATGAAATAAGATAAAGAAGTAAACCTTATCCCATGTTATCTTAATATCTCAAGTTTACTTTACCTTACTTTGTTGGGATGTGATTTAATAGATATATACATCCATTCTACGTGGCATATTAATAAATGAAGAGTCCTTTTACAAGGTCTGGATTATTTGTACAATTATATTTTATATATATATATATCTAAATTATATTTAAAAATATTAAATTTTTTAAAAAATTCAGTTGGAATAATTATTATACATTTTTTAAGAATCACAAAAAAACAAAAACAAAAATAAAAATAAAATTGGGACCGGTCTAATTTTTTTTTTTTAAATTTGGGACCGATCTAATTTTCGGATCCATTAAACCTGTCCGCCCAGACTTATTCTTAATTAAGTGGTGACTTGGTGTTCTAAGGAGTCGAAATTTGTTTGATTTAATTTCTTGTTTTTAAGAAGGATTTTTATCCAATTATGATAATTTCTATTTTATAGAAACTCTAATTAGGACACCTATTTTTAATTGCTTTCGAATGAGTTTTAGTGTGAGTAATTATAAATACAGTCATTCATTAAGGTTAAGGTACACATTCAATTTATTATTCCCAGCACTATAGTAATTTAATATTATGCGTGCAAGTATACACGGTCAACAAGTAATAAAGAGTAAGTAAAGTATCGCTCCCACGAGAAATTACTAACAAAACTTATCAAACACTAACCCGTAATCAACTCAATCTTATTTAAACGATTGATTTGATATTTTATATTAAAACTATGTAATTAACTAATACTAACTACCTCTAGAATAAGACTAGATAATGAAAATTTGATATTATAATTTCACTTATTGAATCATTTAAATCGACACACTTCCTGTTAAACCAAATTAATTATACCAGATTGTTAGTCAAGAACACGAAAGTAAAATATAACCATATCTCGGTGTACCATACTCATATCACACTAAATCCACATATGATAGAATGAATGTGAACACCATAATTAACTAACCCACTATATCTCTATGTGAATTACAATTAAAGAGGGTTGAAGTTCAAGTTCTCAATTGACTACATACGGTGCATAGGTATTCACTATTCAATCCTTCTGGGGTGACAGGGGTAGTGACCAGACAATTTTTTTATGACTCCCAAATAATTTATAAGAATTATTGAAACTGAAATTTTTATAGAATCTAGTGATTTGAGTATCATTTTGATACATGTAAAAAATAAGGTTGCACAGACTGTACAACCCTATTTTTTACATGTATCTAAATGACACTCAAATCACTACATTTTCTAAAAATTCTAATTCTAATAAATCTTATAAATTATTTGAGATTCATAAAAATAAATAAATATATTTACCCTGTCAGCAAAACTAAGTCCCCATAGCATTTTTGATTCAATATTTGTTTCCTGTACAAATTTTTGCTTTCTATTTGTTGATTTGACGTTCGAACAAATTTTAGTGTTAACAAATAATTAAATTTTATATTATTATAAAGGGTTATTGATGTGATAAAAATATGTAACTGCAAGTGCACAGTGTCGAATTGAAGAACTGGCAAGTACAGGTCGAACCCACAGAGACTAGATTAATTCTTTAATATATCCTTAATTAATATTTTAGGCAAATTAGAAATAAAAATGGTAGAGAAGATTTTTTTTTACTAAATTATGCAAACTATTAATTAATAATGAAAACTATTAATGAGAAAAGATACCTAGGAATTAGAATCCACCAAATATTAACATAATAAATAATTTCTTATTTCCTAAATCAATTCCCTAATTATTTCCCCTTCCCTTTAAAAATAATGATTCATATAATTAATATGGGCAAGCATAAGTTATGAAAAATTCACAGATTAACTATAACTTATCAAAACCTCGCAATCAATATAAAAATCATATGCAATTTATACGGAGGAAAATATGAAGGTGAAAATAATTAGGCATTAATTTAGGAACGAAAAGAAAATATAATTATGAAATATTTAGCTTCATCATAATCCTAGATATTAGAAATTTAGCTAGCCATGGAATTAAAAACAAAAACAAATAATATTAGTACTACTATTCGCATGAAATAAGAACAATAATTAAAAAGAGAATTTCTATAATATAAATAAAAGAAAGTTACAAATACTCCCTGACAGTATGTTCCACACGTGATTGGAATAAGAGAAACGACAAACTCTAAATATCTTACTCCCTCCTACACTAGTGAAAAACTGAGAAAAAGAAAATAACAAGTGGTGCCTTTCTCTCTAAAACAAGAGGCCTATTTATAGGGAAAATAACTTTGAACCCTAATTTAGATTCATTGAACTTGGACACTTTGATCATTCCCTTTCCATGTAGAATTCAACTTCCTAGTAGCAATCAACTTCAAAAACATCTTCTAGATAGACTTTTCTTTCTTTTGTTGGATTTGAATTGCACTAAGATTGTTCCACCTCTTTCCTTCTCCTTGTCAGATTCTTCTTGGACAATCCTTATATGAATAAGAGCATTAAATATAGCTTGATCACCAAGATTTTTACTTTATTGCAACAACTATTAAATCCTACAAAATAAAATAAAACATATTAATTTAATAAACTAATATAATTAAAAGGACAAAATTAGGGATAATAAAATATATGAATTACGTGTCTATCAAATACCCCCATACCTAGCTTTTGCTCGTCCTCGAGTAAAATAAAAAAAATAAAATAAAAATTACAATACCCCATTTTCGTAGGAAACACGATTGCACTTAGCAAGTGCAACAAGCCTTTAAACCCCAAGGTTACCCCAAGTGGACGAGTTGTGTCTCGTGAGGGTTTGCAGTGAATATACCCACAAAATTTTAAAAAATATTTTTTTGGGTTCAACAAATTATGAAATTGAAAGAAAACTTTTAAATATTTATGGGCATTATACATAAGCAAGATTAAATTCAAAATCACACTTTCACCTTATCAAAAATACTCGATCTTCATTTTAGACACCATCCTTCATTAAATCAATTTCATGTAATGCATGCATGTGTATGTGATGTAACTCTTAGTAGGGATTTTATATCATGAAAATCAAGCAAACTCTTTTTTTTTTCTTTGTCTTTTTTTTTTCTTCTTCTTTTTCTCCATTTTTTTTTATTCTTGACTTGTGCAATGTCTCATTTTCTTAGGCTTTTCAGAGTTACCCATGTAGAGCGAGCGTTGGACCAATGACTCCCAAACCAGATGGCTTTAGGGCACTAGGTGTAGAGACACCCCTAAGGATTTACTAACTCGAGTAACAAAGGCCACAAAATTAGACTAGTCAAGCTGCTTTTATCCATTATACTTTTCAGCGTGAATATCGATGCTTCCCAAGGCTTGGATACCCAGTCATTTCGTTTAATGGACATTGAAACAGTTATGTATTTATTTTTATTTAATTTTTTTCAACTTTTTTCAACTTTTTTCCATTCTTTCTTCTTTTCTTTTCTTTTGAAATTACTCGAATCATGGTTTATACCCCACAACTAAGAATTAGTGCAAACGTGAAGTGCAAAAATGCTTGTGAAATCAATTTTAAATCCAGATGGTGTTTTGAACTAAGATTTTGTATCTTATCAACAATTCAAGAGTTCTAAATCTTTCAATCTCACTCATGCGTTTTGCTCCACCAACACTTATTAGAATTAATTCAATTCATAAAAAGTCAAACAATTTTTATTTATTATTTTTAAAAAAAAAAAAAAAAAAACAAAAAAAAAACAAAATCTAATACAAACAAACTCCCCCATACCTAAATCATGCATTGTCCTCAATGTATGCAAATGAAGAAAAGAGAACAAAGATATGAAAGAATTATACCTTGGACGATGAGGCAGAAACTGGATGACAATATTGTACAAAAGAAGAATATACGTACAAACTTACAAAAATAAGTGCAGTATCAGTCATGCTGAATCAGGTGGGTCAACAAGGTATACCACCTCATCCGGTTCGGTCGGCATTTCTAAAAAAAGTTTGAGTCGTTGACCATTCACTTTGAAAATTTCTCCACTCTTTGGATTTTCAATATCTACTGCCCCATGAGAGTAAACTACCTTCACTACAAAAGGTCCATCCCATCTAGAACGCAATTTTCCAGGAAATAAATGTAGCCTAGAATTATACAAGAGAACTTTTTGACCAGGGGAAAATGATTTTCTCAAAATTGATTTATCATGAAACACTTTTGTTCTTTCTTTGTAAATTCTAGCATTTTCATAAGCATCGTTCCTAATCTCATCTAACTCAGCTAATTGCAATTGTCTATGACTCCCACCAGTGGACATATCAAAATTCAACTGTTTTATGGCCCATAAAGCACGATGTTCAAGTTCAACAGGTAAGTGACAAGCTTTGCCAAACACAAGTCTATACGGTGACATTCCTAAATTAGTCTTAAAGGCAGTACGGTAAGCCCACAAAGCATCTGACAATTTTAGAGACCAGTCTTTTCTATTAGAACTCACCGTTTTTTCCAAGATTTGTTTTATTTGCCTATTTGAGACTTCTACCTGACCACTTGTTTGGGGATGATATGATGTTGCAAGCTTGTGGGTGATGGAGTACTTTTTTAGCAAGGATGCAAAAGGCTGATTGCGAAAATGTTTTCCTTGATCACTGATTATGGCCCTAGGGGTACCAAAGCGAGAGAAAATGTTCTCTTTCAAAAATTTGACAACAACTTTGTTGTCATTGGTCTTGGTTGGTATAGCTTCTACCCACTTAGACACGTAATCCACTGCGAGTAAAATGTACAAATTTCCAAAAGAATTTGGAAATGGACCCATGAAATCGATTCCCCATACATCAAACAATTCAATGACCAAAATGGGGTGCATTGGCATCATATTCCTCCTAGTGATCCTCCCTAATTGTTGACACCTATTACAATTGGCACAAAAGGATGTGGCATCCTTGAATAGACTAGGCCAATAGAAACCACACTGGAGAACTTTGGCGGCCGTCTTTTTGCCTCCAAAATGTCCTCCACAAGCTTGGTCATGACAAAATGACAGAACACTTCTAAACTCGTGGTCGGGGACACACCTCCTAATGATTTGATCAGGGCAATATTTGAACAAATAGGGGTCATCCCAATAAAAGTGTTTAACTTGTGAAAGAAACTTGGATCGGTCTTGTTTGGACCAATGGGAAGGAATCTCACTAGTCACTAGGTAATTCACAATATCAGCAAACCAAGGTGTAGCAGATATAGAGAAAAGTTGCTCATCTGGGAACGATTCATTTAAGGGCAGGTCAGAGTTGGACTCCACTACTAAACGTGACAAATGATCAGCTACCACGTTTTCAGACCCTTTTTTATCTCGTATCTCTAGGTCAAATTCTTGGAGCAATAATACCCAACGAATTAAACGGGCTTTTGAATCTTTTTTGGAAAGAAGATGTTTGAGAGCAGCATGGTCAGTGTAAACAATTATTTTAGACCCAATAAGATAAGATCGAAACTTTTCTAGGGCAAAAACTACAGCTAGAAGTTCTTTTTCAGTAGTTGAATAGTTCAATTGAGCATCATTCAAAGTCCTACTAGCATAGTATATGACATAGGGAATCTTGTTGATTCTTTGCCCTAGAACAGCACCAACTGCATAGTCAGATGCATCGCACATTAACTCAAATGGTTGTCTCCAATCAGGTGATTTGATGATAGGAGCTGAAGTTAACTCTTTTTTGAGTTGTTCAAAGGATTGAAGACATTTTTTATTAAATTCAAATTTTGCATCTTTACCTAGAAGATTGGTCAAGGGTCGTGCTTTCTTACTAAAATCTTTGATGAATCGCCTATAAAAGCCTGCATGCCCTAGGAAAGAACGAATTTCTTTGACTGTCCTAGGTGGTGGAAGATTGGAAATGAGGTCAATTTTGGCTTTATCTACTTCAATTCCCTTTTCAGATATGATGTGACCAAGAACAATTCCTTTTTTTACCATGAAATGACATTTTTCCCAATTTAGGATTAAGTTTGTCTCCTTACATCTCCTTAGAACTAAGTCAAGGTGGTGAAGGCACTCATGAAATGTCGACCCAAATATGGAAAAATCATCTATGAAAATTTCTAGGAATTTCTCTACCATATCAGAAAAAATGCTCATCATGCATCTTTGAAAGGTGGCAGGGGCACTACATAGCCCAAAGGGTAGACGACGATATGCAAAGGTTCCATACGGACAAGTGAATGTGGTCTTTTCTTGGTCTTCTGGGGCTATGGGAATTTGAAAGTAGCCCGAGTAACCATCAAGGAAACAATAATAAGCATGACCAGCTAATCTTTCTAGAATTTGGTCTATGAAGGGTAAAGGAAAATGATCCTTTCTTGTGGCAGCATTGAGTTTCCTATAGTCTATGCAAACCCTCCAACCAGATTGGACACGAGTGGGAACTAACTCATTAGCTTCATTTTGAACCACCGTTAAGCCAGACTTTTTAGGTACCACCTGAACAGGACTTACCCACGAGCTATCAGAAATGGGATAAATGATCCCGTTATCTAGACATTTAAGAATTTCTTTCTTAACAACCTCTTTTAGAACTGGGTTTAACCGCCTTTGTGGGTCTCTCACAGGTTTAGCATCATCTATTAAGTGGATCCTATGTTGGACAATGGTTGGACTGATCCCCTTAATATCAGTTATACTCCATCCTATGGCTTCCTTATTTTTTCTCAAGATGGTCAATAACTCTTCCTCCTGTGTGTTTGTTAAATCGGAAGCAATGATTACAGGAAGAGTTTTGGAGGGGCCTAAAAAGGCATATTTAAGATTATCAGGCAGAGGTTTGAGTTCTAACTCTGGAGGACTCTTTTCAAGAGGTTCTGAAGATTGCAAGAATGGCTCAGTCTCGGGTTCCCATTTAGAGTAAGACATTGATGTTGATGACTCTAGCATTTCATTAACCTCATTTACATATTTTGTTTCATCCCAATTTTGACCAAAATGATTTAGACAAAAATTAAAAATTTCGTCTTCAACTGTAAGTTCATTGTCGGACATGTCCTGAATCATGTTCACCTCAACGGGTAGGTCAGAAAAATCACAAGGTTGCTTTCCCACATTAAATACATTTAAATCAATTGTCATGTTCCCAAATGTCAATTTCATTAGTCCATTTCTACAGTTGATTAACGCATTAGAAGTTGCTAGAAATGGTCTACCTAAAATTAGAGGAATTTGACCCTTGGGATTGACAACAGGCTGGGTTTCAAGGACAACAAAGTCAACAGGGAAGACAAAATCACCAACCTTAATAAGTACATCTTCAACTATTCCTTTTGGCACTTTAATGGAACGGTCAGCTAATTGAAGTGTGACACTTGTCTTTTTCAACTCTCCTAAGCCTAAGGTTTCATACACAGAAAATGGTAACAGGTTCACACTAGCTCCTAAATCAAGCAAAGCCTTTTCAATTAATGTGTCACCTATGATGCATGAAATAGTAGGACAACCGGGGTCCTTATATTTCACAGGGACTTGACATGACAAGATAGAACTCACATGGGCTGTTAGAAAAGCTTTCTTAGGAACATGAGTGGTTCTTTTATGTGTGCACAAATCTTTTAGACATTTAGCATATGAGGGAACTTGTTGAATGGCATCTAGAAGGGGAATGTTAATTTTCACTTGTTTGAATACTTCTAGAATTTTGTCCAATTGGGCTGACTGCTTGTTTGAAATAAGTCTTTGAGGGAATGGGGCTTTTGGTTTGAAGACTTTTTCAGTTGACTCATAAGGTGTGGTTGAATCATGTTTTGAAACATGATTAGAGGATGGGCCTACTGACTCAGAGTTTGTGGGACTTTCAGGCTGGGTTGACTTTGAAGATGGATCGTTAGATTCAACATTTAATTTTTTCTCTTCTTCATTATCAATTCTAGCATGATTGTTAAAATAATTTCCAGACCCTAAAGAGATTACAGAATTCACATGATTGACTTGGTTGTTTTCAAGGGAATTAACATGATATGGTTTTTGAGTAGGGACTGGAAATTTTGGGTTGGTCTCGGGTTGACTAGGAAGTTTACCCTTCTCTCTTTCACTAACTGTAGTGGCCAATTGACTCATTTGGATCTCTAAGCGAGAAACGGATTTTATTAAAGTTTCCATACTCTTCTCTAAGGTGCTAAATCTCCTCTCACTTTCATTAGAAAAACCTGGTGGATATTGAGGTGATGGATTTGAATTTTGGTACGGACCAGGATTTGACTTTTGGTAAGGTTGAAAAGATTGATTTACAGACTGATTGACCTGATTTGAAGAATTATTTGGGTAGGGTCCTTGGTTCCATGCAAAATTAGGATGATTCCTCCAACCAGGATTATAAGTGGGTGCAAATGGGTCATTCCTAGGTCGTTGAAACATTGCATTGACTTGTTCATATTCTTCAAATTGGGGCACGACTCTAGGACATTCCTCAATCACATGGCTTGGTGAATTACACTTTAGACACAAAGGTGTTGGTGTTGAGACTTGGTTCACGTGTGATTGTCCCCTAGTTTCTAAATCTTCAAGTCTTTTAAGTACACCAGCCAACTTAACTTCTGTAGCAATTGAATTGTCAATTGTATGAACACCCCTAGATGAACTAGGTTTATCTGTCTCTCGGGTGGTTTCCCATTGCATGGTTTTTTCTGCTAAGTCTTCTAAAAACTCCCAAGCTTTTTCCTCATCATTATTCAAAAAATCCCCTTGACACATTGACTCTAACATTGTTTTAGTGGGATAGTCTAAACCTTCGTAAGCTATTTGACACAATCTCCATTTCTCAATTCCGTGGTGTGGGCACTGGGATAACAAATTTTTAAATCTATCAAAATATTTCCAAAAGGACTCTTTTTCAAGTTGGCAAAATTGATGAATTGCAGTCCGAATTTTAGCAGTTTTATGATTTGGAAAATATTTTTTTAGAAATGTAACAACAAATCCCTCCCAGGTTGATATGGAATTATTTGGTAGGCTATATAACCATTTTTTTGCATTATCTTTTAAAGCAAATGTTATAAATCTTAGCCTAATTGAGTCATCAGACAGTTGTTGAATTTTCATTAAGGCACAAACTTCCTCAAATTCCTGAATAAATAAATATGCATCTTCTATCCCCGTAAACTTAGGTAACATATTTATAAAATGTGGCTTAAGTTCAAAATTATTACCAGTTACCGGTGGTAGACTAATACATGAAGGTTGGGCAGAGCGGGAAGGATAACATCGATCCCTTAAAGAAACAGTTTGGGCACCCTCCATTTTTGTTAAAGTGAGATCTTTTAAAGTGAAATCCGAAAAATTAAGTTTTCTCACTAATCGTGATGTTTCGTCCCTAATCCACACTTTTTGCATACACTACTCAACAAATAAGCAGATAAACAAAAAAAGCAAAAAAAAAAAATTTACTTCTAAGGTCAACCTAAATAAAATCTAGACAGCTCCTAACTGTTCCAAGTTACACCGCAAGGTCCACCAAATTCGAAATTAATCACACCACTAGCCAGGTAAGTGTAAGAAAGGCGGGAGTCTCTCCGTAGAAACGGTGACTAATTGAATAACCGCACAATCTTTAGGCGTATACCTTTTGAACCACTTGCCTAGACACCAGTAGTTTGATTAATTTAAAATTCAGACTCCTCTTGGAGTTTCTTGTCCTAATTGAGCTCGAGAGTCCTAGGGGCCAACGTCTACTTGATTTTATTAGGTCACGGTCATGCAAAATGTAAATTGGGTTATTTGTGGGCTAAGGAAGGGTGATGAAATCCCCACCTTATCTTGTTACAGGTTGTGCCCTTAATGTTAGATTAAAGATGAAAATGCACAAATAAAAAAAAACTATAAACAAATAAAATGTCCTAAAACTATGTGAATTACGAAAGAAGGAGAAATTTTGACGTACCTCAATCCTCCAGCAATCACCACAGTTTATATTTGACAAAAAAAATAAAAAATAAAACCTAACAGGATGTGCTCTACGTGAGTGAATGCATGAATGCGACAAATAAAAAAATATATATATATAAAAAAAAACTAAACTACTATTTTTTTTATTTTTTTTTTAAAAAAAATATGGAGATACGAAGTACCGAAGAAAGCACAGCAACAAAATCTTTATCTTTTCGCTTCTTCGATCCGCTTCAATAATCCTGAAAAAAAAATGAGTTAAAACTAATTCGAATAAATAAAAATTAAAGAATAAATAAAAATTAATTCTAGTCCCCGGCAACGGCGCCAAAAACTTGGTGTGATAAAAATATGTAACTGCAAGTGCACAGTGTCGAATTGAAGAACTGGCAAGTACAGGTCGAACCCACAGAGACTAGATTAATTCTTTAATATATCCTTAATTAATATTTTAGGCAAATTAGAAATAAAAATGGTAGAGAAGATTTTTTTTTACTAAATTATGCAAACTATTAATTAATAATGAAAACTATTAATGAGAAAAGATACCTAGGAATTAGAATCCACCAAATATTAACATAATAAATAATTTCTTATTTCCTAAATCAATTCCCTAATTATTTCCCCTTCCCTTTAAAAATAATGATTCATATAATTAATATGGGCAAGCATAAGTTATGAAAAATTCACAGATTAACTATAACTTATCAAAACCTCGCAATCAATATAAAAATCATATGCAATTTATACGGAGGAAAATATGAAGGTGAAAATAATTAGGCATTAATTTAGGAACGAAAAGAAAATATAATTATGAAATATTTAGCTTCATCATAATCCTAGATATTAGAAATTTAGCTAGCCATGGAATTAAAAACAAAAACAAATAATATTAGTACTACTATTCGCATGAAATAAGAACAATAATTAAAAAGAGAATTTCTATAATATAAATAAAAGAAAGTTACAAATACTCCCTGACAGTATGTTCCACACGTGATTGGAATAAGAGAAACGACAAACTCTAAATATCTTACTCCCTCCTACACTAGTGAAAAACTGAGAAAAAGAAAATAACAAGTGGTGCCTTTCTCTCTAAAACAAGAGGCCTATTTATAGGGAAAATAACTTTGAACCCTAATTTAGATTCATTGAACTTGGACACTTTGATCATTCCCTTTCCATGTAGAATTCAACTTCCTAGTAGCAATCAACTTCAAAAACATCTTCTAGATAGACTTTTCTTTCTTTTGTTGGATTTGAATTGCACTAAGATTGTTCCACCTCTTTCCTTCTCCTTGTCAGATTCTTCTTGGACAATCCTTATATGAATAAGAGCATTAAATATAGCTTGATCACCAAGATTTTTACTTTATTGCAACAACTATTAAATCCTACAAAATAAAATAAAACATATTAATTTAATAAACTAATATAATTAAAAGGACAAAATTAGGGATAATAAAATATATGAATTACGTGTCTATCAGTTATATGTATATACACAGCTGTGTATTACACGGTAGATCTATGGCTACAGATTTTTTGGACTATAGCGACGGTAAACTGTCGCTATAGTCCAGAATAGCTATGACCACGGATGAAACCGTCGCTATAGCGCAAAAAACCGTCGCCATAATCTACTGTGTAATACACAGCTGTGTATATACATTTTTCCCATATATTGGATAATAACAATTTGGTTGAAACAGAAGAAAGGAAACAGTCGAAAATTGGGTTGCATCTAAAAATTATTGAATTTACAAAGTAGAAGAGTTTGCTCTTTAACCTAATCTAAGATGAATTACTGAATTTACAAAGTAGAAGAATTAGCTCATTAACCAAATTCAATGGGTCATCTATATATTAAATATTGATGTGAAAATAGTATTTTCTTATTATTAATATTCAAATCAATTAAATATGTCACGTTATTTTTTTATTGTAAAATAAATAAATCAAAATGTCCAAAAATCAACTAACGTATGTTAATGCTATTAGAAAAATAAAATCTTTCAATTTATGATTTTAAATTTTTTTTGTTAATTATTAAAAAATATAAAAATTAATTCATTTTTAACGCTATTTACCCTAAAGAAGAAACACTGTAAGTTTTTTTTTTTTAAAAACAAATTAAAAAAGGTGACACAATTACTCAGATCATGGCACCTGTTAAAACAACATGTGTCTTAAAAGATGACACGCGTCTGTTATCGGGACTCGCTTATGCACTGTGTGGAGTCCACATTATCTCAAATTTAAGCATCCAACGGCCTGCATGACTAGCCAGTAGCCAGGGCCCAACAATACTGAATTATAGTAGTACTATTTATATTACAATAAGTCTAAATGGACAGACATAGTGGACAACCAAATTACACTGTGCATCCCCCAAAGAGAAGAAAAAGGCATCCTTTACAATTATATAAAAAAAAATTAAGTATGAAAGACACCGCTAGAAGTTCCATCCCGCCAAAATATTCTTGCGAAATATAATCATCCGCACATCTCTAACATTTACAACAAAATTTAATCTTCCTTCTCCATTTTAGCGATCTCGGGCATTCCATCCTTCCTATCAAGTTCGACGATCTCCATCTTAGATGACATTTTTTCTCTCTTACAATTTGGATTTAGGTTTAATTTTGTGCACAAATTATGAATTAATTGATATCGAAAAACATGGTTCAAACAAAAAACATTCTCTCTTTTAATTAATATCATCTTATCCTCTCCATACATGGTTCAAAAAAGACATTACAAAGAAAAAGCACTAATTTTGGATTAAGTGTTTTGTTTTTTTTTTTACAAGTTTTTTTGGGCACAAATGGAAACAAAATCATTGAATATATCTTTAAGTACATAAATGAATGAACACATTGAGGAGAATTGTAAGACCCCAGTTTTTATAAATAAAGATGAATTTTCATAATTATTATTTTTGAATATTATGGAATAAATTTGATATAATGTTATAGTTGTGGGTAATATTTATAAATTTTACAAAGTACGCAAGTTGTTATAAAATATTCGTTTGGTCGGAGAATATTCTTTTTGTCGGAGAATATTCGTACGACGACACAATCATTGGTGGACCCCGCAACGGAAGTATTGTCGTAGTTAGAAAACGACAAAATTAGCTTTCTATAAAATAAACGGCGGAGGTGTACCGTTAAAACTGTTGAACTACTCGGTAGTAAAAGTACAGTAATACGCGTTGTTGCATAGTAGCACACGGTATTGATTATTGATGCTTACGTGAGAAGTCACTCAGCTATACTCAATTATTGCTACAGTAATTGCTGCATCATATCTCTTATATTATTGATTCAATTATTATCACAGTATCATCTGTATAATATGTTATATTATTTAAACAATAATTGAGACGACAAGTTATAAATGATTAATAATTGTTGAAAGATTAAATATGTGTTGATTAAAAATAAAATGATTTTTGGTAATTTTTATTCAATCCTTGATGTATATAAAGAGTCTATTATTAGACGTTTGTGGTAAGTTGAATTATTTATGGGGGGCCATATGTCATCATCTAAGAGTCTTTTTCATAAATAGTAATTATTTTCGTAAATAATAATTATTTTCGTAAATAGTAAATACTTTCGTAAATAGTAATAAATCTTCTATAAATAGAGGCCTAGGGCTTCATTATTTTTCACGAATTCGTTCAAGCTATAGAGAGAGAAAGTATAGAGAGAGTATTAGAGAAAGAAAAAGAGTATTCGGTTACTACACTACTACAGTATTCAATCTCTTAATACGGTAAGGGGTGTTATTCTTTCTTCTTGAAGAGAACTTATGTTATTCCGTTCTTTGTTATTCTGTTGGAATAACCTGTAAAAGTGGCATACCCTATACATGACCTGTATACGCGGTACACCCTATACTTGGTGAAATCCTTATGTTATTCCATTCATTATTATTCTGTTGGAATAACCGGTATACGCGGAATACCCTATACTTGGTGACATCCATTTACTATTCTGTCTTTACATTTCTGTCGGAATATCCTGTCTGTGCTATACGCCGGACCTGGTTCCATTCTTTATTATTCTGTTGGAATATCCTGTCTGTGTGTTTTACACCGGACCTGGTTCCATTCTTTATTATTCTGTTGGAATATCGTGTCTGTGTGTTTTACACCGGACCTGGTTCCATTCTTTATTATTCTGTTGGAATAACCTGTCTGTGCGTTTACGCCGGACCTGGTTCTGTTGTTTATTATTCTGTTGGAATAACCTGCTTGTGCGGTCTATCGCATGCATGGTGATTTCTTTTGTTATCTCATTCTTTATTATACTCAATTGGTTAAAACTTTGACTTCTATACTCCATGAAATTAGTAGAATATCCTTGATATTTGCGCTTCATCCAGTATCCTTTCATGGAAATCTTCTTCTGATCATTCTTGAATTTTACACCACAAAACAGTATCGTGTTGACAAATTTGGACGTTAATAATTCTTGGATAAAATAATTCTTGAACTTGTTTTATTAAATTTTTATATCATTGTCATCATCCTCATGTTTATATTTTGTTGAAAGTCATCTGTGGCCTGTAGTGCATAGATGGACTTGGTATGATTATGACCAGGGATTATTCGGTGTAATCATGACCGTAATATTACAAATGATGTAAAAATTAAAAATCCTCATTGGCCCGTAGTGCATTGATGGACAGTTGTTTGCATTATCATGACCATTAATGAATACACAAATATTCTTGGCCGTAGTGCATGAATAATTGTGGTCGTGATACTAAAGAATATCCTTGGCCGTAGTGCGGGGGTGATTCGATGATGTGGAATATTTATTAAGCTGAGTCTCAGCTATAACGATGATGAAAAACCTTTTAAATCATAAAAGATAGTAGATTTTATTTTCTACTTGCCTCTTTTAATGGATTGCTGGTTCCGCTGTAGTTAAACTTGATGTTTATTGTATTTTATCAGTTTAACACTATTGAAGGCTAATGATAATTTATTCTGCATTATCTTAGTCATAATATTTCTTACTGGGCTAGTTGAGCTCACCCTTTCTTTCACTGTTCTCTTCAGGAAATGAGAATATAGCTGGGACGAGTCGGGGAACGAAGTGATGGACCAGAGAATAGTATTAGTAGTCCTCACTATTCTGTTAAATAGTGTGACAATAATTGTATTGAGGACACCTTTTGAGTTTGTATGATCTCTAGTAGACAATAATTGTATTCAAACTCACAGTTATATTTTGTCGTATTGTACACGACAGTTGTATTAGTAAGTTGTATTTGAATTCTGTACCATGTATCTGGCGACTCAAGATGGGTGATGTATACCTAATTTTGGGGGCGTCACAAGAATGATATGAATGATAATTCAGAATTTGATGAGCATGTGGAGAGTGCAGTAGCTGTAGATAAGATTGTGCAAATCATCCGATTTTTTTTGTTTTTTCGATTTTTCGAGTCGGACCGAGCCGGTACAAAAAGAACTGGTCCGATTTTAATATAAAAAAATTGGTACATACCGATTTTTCGGTATCGGTTTCGGTACGACGTTTTTATGGTGCCGTTGATATGAAAGAACCCCACCACAATCGATTTATTAATTTGGTGCCGTCGTACTTTACCGAATATTCTCGACATTCTTTATGTTTATTATAATTTGCACATATCATGTAAGACCCCAACTTTTATGAATAAAGATGAATTTTTTATAATTATCATTTTTAAATATTATGGAATGAATTTGATATAATGTTATAGTTGTGGGTAATATTTATAAATTTTGTAAAGTACGCAAGATGTTTATAATATTCGATTGGTCGGGGAATATTCGTTTTAACAGGGAATATTCGTACGACGAAACAATCATTGGTGGACCCCACAACGGAATTATTGTCGGATTGAGAAAATGACAATTTTTTTTATGAAAATAACGACGGAAGTTTTACTGTTAACTGCTGAAACACTCAGTGTTAAAAGTACAGGAATACGCGTGGTTGCATAGTAGCACACAGTATTGATTATTGAGGCTTACGTGAGACGTCACTTAGTTTTGTTCAATTATTGCTTCAGTAATTGCTGCATAGTATCTCGCGTTATTTGATTCAATTATTGTCAATATTTTATATATTATTAAATCAATAATTGAGATAACAAAGTTGTTAATATTATTATTTGCATTATTAACGATGTCTAGAAGTTCTGCTAAGGAGAGGTTTGGCCACCTAATTGCGGGTCAATATGGAGAAATCCTTATTGAAAAGCCCCCTCTTTCCTGGGAACGACCTGCTCGATTAATAGTGTGAATTATGATAATGATGATGAAGTTTTATTTTATTAGTATTATTAATGTAATAAAACAGAAAAACTTTTTATATAAAACAGAATACTTTTATAAAATTATCTGTTTTATTAGACAATAATTAGAATATATTATATTTTATTATGCATAGTGACTGCATAGTTTTTGTATAGTAAAATCTTTGTATATAAAACAGGATACTTTTATAAAGTTATTCATTTTATTAGAATATAAATAGAATATATTATATTTTATTGTAAACCAATTTGGACCGTCCTTTTAAAAGTAAATTAATCTGGACCGTTCATAGATTGATTACTATTCAGTCCATTCTTCTATAAATAGAAGCTCATTCCTTCATTCACTACTAAAAAAATGCTCATTTGTGATGGCCAAAATTCATCACAAAAAATAGGAAAATCATCACGAAAGGTTTACGTGATGGTTTTAAGCATCACAATGACGGTCTTGTATACGCCCATCATGAAAGGTTTTACGTGATGGTTTTGGCAATCACGCAAACGCTTAGTGCTTTTGTGATAATTAATATAATCATATTAACATATAATCTATTGTGATTGTCAAAGCATCACAAAAAAAAAACAAGACTTTAGGGATCAAATGTAAGAATGTGAATCTCTATTTACGTATAATTTATTTCACTATATTAATTATATCTATATTAATTGTATCAAATGATACTTGTAGGATTCGAACCCTCTCCCATTTGCAAACTAAATAACGAGTATTACCACTACACCAAAGTCCAAATCATAATTATAATTTGAAAATAAAATATAAAAGGAAACATATGTGAGTTGACTTACTAAACAAAATACTTCCATATAAGATTTGGTGATTGCAATGGCAGTCATAAATACTCTATAATGATGGTAAAATTAGTCATCACTAAGAGCCATCATATATTTTATTGTTTTGTGACGACTTGAAAATTCCATCACAAAATACCTTCTTTTTGTAATTACAAATAAAAGTCGTCACAAAAATCTATCTTTTTAATGATTGTTACGACCGTCATAAAATATTATTTTGATTATTTCTTATATTAAAATATTAGTGATAGCTTAAATGCAATAACGAAAAGGGTATATCTATAAGTGATGGCTTAGTGCGTCACAAAAAGAAAATTTATTTTGCGTGAAAAAATTGGTGTGATTGACATGACCATCACAATTATAATACATTGATGGCAAGATTAGTCATCACTAAGAGCCATCATATGTACTATTAATTTGTGATTGCTTAAAAAGTCCATCACAAATTACTATCTTTTATGATTATTTTTAAAAACAATCACAAAATTCCGTCACATATTCTTAGTTTTTCTAGTAGTGATTATTTCTTACGAATTCACTGAAACTCTAGAGAGAGAAACTGTAGAGAGAATTCTTCTTCTATAATCTTGAGCGTATTTCTTTAGCGTTTAAGAAAACTTTAAGCGTAGTGCAAGTTTCTTATATCCCCTGCCCTACCATCGGAGTACTCTTCTTTATAAGGTAAGGAGTATTTTTTTTTTCATATTCACGAAGAGAACTTCTGTTATTCCATTCTTTATTATTCTGTTGGAATAACCTGTATACGCGGTCTACCATATACTTGGTGAAATTCTTCTGTTATTCCATTATTTATTATTCTGCTGGAATAACCTGTCTATGCGAAGTACCACATACATGGTGAAATTTTGTTGTTATTCCATTCTTTATTATTCTGTTGGAATATCATGTCTATGCATTTTACGTCGTACATGGTTCCATCTTTATTATTTTGTTGAAATATCTTATCTGTGCGTTTTACGCCGGACCTGGTTTCGTCTTTATTATTCTGTTGGAATATCTTGTCGGTGCGTATTACGCTGACCTGGTTCCGTTATTTATTATTCTGTTAGAATAACCTGTCTATGCGAAGTACCGCATGCATGGTGATTTCTTTTGTTATTCCATTTTTTATTATACTCAGTTGGTTAAAGTTTTGACTTCTATACTCCATGAAATTAGTGGAATATTCTTGATACTTTGCGCTTCATCCAAGTATCTTTTCATGAAAATATTCTTCTGAGCATTCTTAAATTTTACTCTACAAAAAAGTATCATGTTGACAATTTGGATATTATTAGTTCCTGAATAAATTAATTCTTGAACTTGTTTTATTGAAATCTTATATCATTGTCATCATCCTCATGTTTATATTTTGTTTGAAAGTCATCTGTGGCCTGTAGTGCATAGATGGACTTGGTATGATTATGACCAGGGATTATTCGGTGTAATCATGACCGTAATATTACAAATGATGTGCTAAAAGTCCTCATTGGCCCGTAGTGCATTGATGGACAGTTGTTGGCATGATCATGACCATTGATGAATACACGAATATCCTTGACCCGCAGTGCATGAATAATTTGTGGTTGTGATACTAATGAATATCCTTGGCCGTAGTGCAGGGATGATGTGGTTTATTTATTAAGCAAAGTACCAACGATAAAAATGATGAAAAACCTTTTAAATCATAAAAGATAGTAGATTTTATTCTCTACTTGACTCTTTTAATGGATTGTATGTTCCGCTGCAGTTAAACTTGATGTCTATTGTATTTTATCAGTTTAACATTGTTGAAGACTAATGATAATTTATTCTGCATTATCTTAGTCATAATATTTCTTACTGGGCTAGTTGAGCTCACCCTTTCTTTCACTGTTCTCTTCAGGAAATGAGAACGTAGCCGGGACTAGTTGGAAAATGGAGTGACGATCCAGATGATAGTATTAGTAGTCCTTACTATTCTGTTAAATAGTGTGATAATAAATGTAATGAGGACTTATTATGAGAGTGGATATTGTCTAGAAGACAATATTTGTATTAAAACTCGCAGCTCTCTTGTTGTATATTAAAGATTGTATTTGTATTCTGTACCATGTATTTGACGACTCAGAATAGGTGATGTATACCTATTTTGGGGGTGTCACATATCATCTTTAACTTTAATTTTTTTTATCAATTTAACACCTTACTGTTTAGAATAAAATTTATAAAAAAGTCAAGTTTTATTTATTAAAAGTTGAGGTCTTACAAATGAGATTTGAATACTAATTATATGTTTAGATTGGATTAATAGAATTAATGCTAATGAAACTTAGGTTTAGATTGAATGAATGTAATTGGTGAAAAAATAAAATAGAAGAAGGAATAAAATGATTCACAAATTTAAAGAAATGAGAATATTATAAAATAGAATATTATAAAATGAGAATATTATATATATCAAGGTACCAGAATGTATATTATAAAACCAAATTCCATGCCATTTTTATAACAGAGTAATTTTTATACAATTACTAATTCCATACTGTAGCTGTAGATGATGCCAAAGTTACTTTCGTACCATACGAAGTAAAAGTTATACCTTGAGTTGGCATTAACGAAAATATGGAGCATCACTCTGTATTCCTTCTCATAGCTGCAAAATAAGTTGGAAAGCCGGGGACATGAAGTTCCGTTCCTAACATACCATTACTCATATAATAGTTAGACAGAGAGTACTACCATGCCCCAAAGAATACATTTCTAATGAATATTGGGGACACGGCTGGAAAATGTCTCATTTTGGAATGGAGGGATTATTAGGTGCAAACTCTTATGCTACGTTTGGATTGAAGGAATGGAATAAAGAGTGAAATTATTCATTCCATTCTAGTTGGAATGAGTTATTCCATATGCTCTTCCTCTGTTAAGGAATCAAACACAATTTTTTTTCATTCTATAAGAATGAGTCATTTAATTCTTATCTTCATTACTCCAATCCAAACGTAACATTATTCTATATGCTAAAACATGAAAGAGAATAACAATCGCGTAAACCGTCAGTAGTCTTCCTGTATTTTATTCAAGAAAACACTAATCTTATCCATACATTTAAAGAAGCAAAGGAGAAAGAACTGATATTCTGCAGAGCGTGCGTGGCAGAAGCAGAAAGTAAGGAAACCACCCACAATAGTTAGGTAGGTACAGAAGTCTCATTCAACACTTATATAACAGTTCAGATCTCAATTTAGATGCATGTATACCAACCGGTGTATTATAGTTTATAAAAGAAAGCTACAAGTATTGCAAGTGCAGTATGAGAACGAAGACTTTCTCAGTTTTTCCAAACAGTTATGTAACTCACATTCCCCTAAAGAAGCTGCTGCTACAAGTAGCAATGGACTACTCACATAAGATTGGTGGATGTAAGAATGTCATCCGTGCCTTTCTCATTAGCATTAATCAAAGATATATACAATACATATGCAATATTCTAGAATATGCTAAACAATATTCTAAGCAATATCCTAGGCTACAATACAGGAAGATATACATGAGTATGATCTACATACTAAAAATAATATATATATATATACATATATATATATATATATCTATATATATATAAAGATTAATTTACATAATCTAATACACCCCTGCAGTCAAAGCGGGAGGTTGTCGGACGCTTAAACTGTCCCAAAAATCATCAAAAAGTATGCGTGGAAGTCCTTTAGTAAAGATGTCGGTAATCTGCTAACGGGACGGAACATGGAGGACACAAATTTCTCCACGAGAAATTTTCTCACGAACAAAGTGAATGTCCATTACAATATGTTTAGTTCGCTGATGTTGAACAGGATTACTTGAGAGATATATCGCACTAACATTATCACAACAGACCAATGTGGCCTTGTTGACCGGACAATGAAGCTCCAATAAAAGATTCCGGATCCAACAAGACTCAGAGACAAAATTAGCAACTCCCCTGTATTCCGCTTCAGCACTAGAGCGAGACACAGTGGGTTGTCTCTTAGAGGACCAGGAAATTAGGTTGTCGCCGATAAAAATACAGTAGCCGGAGGTGGAACATCTTATGTCTGGGCATCCACCCCAATCTGCATCTGTGTATAAGACAAGTGTGTTAGCAAGAGATTTATAGAGATGCAAGCCAAAGTCGAGGCTACCTTGTATGTAGCGTACAATGCGCTTAAGAGCATTCATGTGCTTCTCCTTCGGGTCATGCATATGAAGGCAAACTTGTTGCACGACGTAGGAAATGTCAGGTCTGGTGAATGTGAGATATTGAAGTGCACCAGCTAAACTCCGAATCCTTAAAATTTATTCTTTTGTTTCACTGGATTCGTTTTTTAAAATATTTTTCATCATCCTCAGTCCTAAATGATGATATTACTGAATATCTTTGGCCTGTAGTGCAAAGATTAATGATTTTCTTATAAATATCTTTGGCCCGTAGTGCAAAGATGAACAGGTGTTGAGATGAATATAACCAACTGATGAATATCTTTGGCCTGTAGTGCAAAGATGAATATTTGATTCAAGATGAATATTGATTGATGTTACATGGATAAAATATTGATGATGGACTTTTAAATTTATAGATTATAGTAGATTTCATTATCTACATAACTCATCTATGAATTATTATTTCCGCTGGAAATATTGATCTGAAACTTGTTGTCTATTGTATTTTATCAGATTTTTTTCTGTTAAAGACTAACGATAATTTGTTCTATATTATCTTAGTCATAATATTTTTTACTGGGCTAGTTGAGCTCACCCTTTTTCTTTTTGTTCCATTTTTCTTCTCAGGAGACCAGAATATAGCGAGTACTAGTCGGGGTGTGGAATGATGGTTCTAGAAGTTGTTTAATAGTCCTCACTATTTTGTAAAATAGTGTATCAATAATTGTAATGAGAATTTATTTGAGTGTTGATATTGTCTAGAAGACAATATTTTTATTTAAACTCACAATATGAGTATGAGTGAATTAATTTTATAGATGAACGGCTCTCGAATGTTTGTTGTCATGGAACAATTCCGCCAAACAGTTCCAAGCATCCATGGCCGTGTCATCAGGTTCAAGAATAGTATGGAGGAGATCATTGGAAATTGTCCCATAAATCCATTGCAAAACAATAGCATCAAGCCGAGACCAAAGGTCGGTATCAGTCTCCTTGATCGAAGAAGATGGCTTGGCCGTGTTAGTTGTGGAAGGAGGGAGGATGTGATCTAATACTTGATAAGCACGCGTATTGAATAGAGCAGCTCACGAATTGTATTGAGAGTTTTCCATGTCTAACGTGATAGGTATGAAGTTCTTCACGTTGTTGACAGCTAAAGTCGGATGAAACTTCGCTGACTCGGACATGGTGGAGGATGGCGGTGGTTGCTCGGCCATGATGAGCAGAGAAGAGAGGCTGCAAGGAGGGAGGTGGATGGTTACACAGAAGAGATAGAGAGAAGATAGAACTTAGGCTTTGATACCATGTAAGAATGTCATCCGTGTCTTTCTCATTAGCATTGGTCAAAGATATATACAATACATATGCAATATTCTAGAATATTCTAGACAATATTCTAGGCAATATCCTAGACTACAATACATGAAGATATACATGAGTATGATCTACATACTAAAAATAATATATATATATATATATATATATATATATATATATATAGCAAGGATCAAATGCATACCCCTTATCTTACTCACCCGTGTTTACCCTCCTTTAGGCGACGGTTTCGATCATACAACTGTCGTTTATACTTTTAGCGACGCTATATGTTGTCCGTCGCTAAAAGTATAGACGACGATTGTATGACCGAAACCGTCGCCTAAAAGGGGGGTAAGCACAGATGAGTAAGATAAGGAGTATGCATTTGATCCGGACCGTATATATATATATATATATATATATATATATATATATATATATAAAGATTACTTTACATAATGTAATAGTGGAGAACATCCATCTTTCCAACCTCAATTGCAAGATATAGTTTCTAGAGGCGTAGATGGTTTTGCACATTTAGAAGAGGCTTTTAAGCTGCAGCCTTTGTGGCAATGTTCTTTGCAGATTGAGAAAAGAAAATTTAGGGATCCCAATTCAGTATTTTTAGTCTAAACCTGATCCGTCAGCTGTCCACTACGTACATTTTTATTACAACTTGAATTAAACTAATGGAAGGAAAAGACTTATGGTTATTGTAATCTAGTTCTTAAACAGACAAGTTAAGAACATCAATAGATCCTGTTTTAGAATGTTGTTACATACTAATCTTCAAATCTTCTCCCACAGGAACACAACAATTGTCAAACAGCTTCAGCATTTTTTTTAACTTATATGAAACCATGAGAATGAAAATTAGTCAAAATTCTAGTCACAAGGTAACTCACTAAATTACCTAAGTGAGTATCTTGCAGGGGAGCTTTAAATCCTGTTGAATTGTCTAGGAGAAGTTTAAAGTAGAAACAACAATGAACAGCCTTAAGGATAAAAATATACTACAGTACCAGATAAAAGAAAGAAACAGCACATCATATTTAATTACTAGCTGGGTCCCGTGCCTCCGGCACTGTATGAACAATATAATTTATCTCAAATTTTATAAGACCAAAATAATTTATTGAGTGAGTGGAAAATTTAAAATCATTTGTATTTTATTAAATTATTATTAGATTATTAGATAGATAGATGTATTTTATTAGATAGATGTATGAACGGTGAGATTTATTCCAAACTTTGGACGGACCAGATGATTTATTTAGTGAGCGGGAAATTCAAAATCATTTGTATTTTATTAGATAGATAGTACAAAGAACCAAACAACATTTAGACGTCAAATTGCTGCAAATACATAATCTTCAATCCTTTATAAAGAATTCAATCAAAACCTCAATATCACATGAAAACTAGTAGGGCAAATAGGATACATTTTCAGGAAGCAGGAAAAAATAATTTACAACAGAAGAATTGCACATATTTCGATTTACTAAAAATACACATAAATTACAAAGCAGCATTTCGTAATGCAACTCACATTGGCATTTCAAAATTATATTCTTTTAACTCGCTTCTCTTTGTATCAATGAAGGGGTAGGTGGAGTCATAATTTCGTCCTTACCATTTGTATAAGACTCTTCTTCCACCATAGAAAGCTGCCTGCTTGGGCTATGATACTCCTTCAAAAATCTGCTAGGACTAGGAGAGTTTGCTGTCATAATCTGGGATGGAGGGGAGCTATTCCCAAGAGGAGAACTTGAGCCAGATCTAATATGGAAATCTCTACCTTCGCGGGGCAAAGGAGAAATTGGCAACTGGGTACTTCCGTCTTCTTGTTTCCTGAAAAGCTTATCCTCCACAATGTCATAGAAATTCCCAGTTCGCACTTCCTGAGCAAGAGTACACCAACAGCAGAAAAGCCACAGTGCACAATCTGCAACAGCAGGTTTACCACAACAGGAATTATATGGTGGCAAATTGAATCTCTTCCTCATCTGAATCCTCCAAAAGCCACCATAGAGTAAACCAAAGATACAAAGAAAAACCCCAGTAAGCCCCAATATGTCCCGTACAGTTTCGTTGTCGATATTAATGGCAGCCAAATTAAAAATCCAAAAAGGAGCCAGACAGAAGAGAAGAAAAGTTGCAATGTGAACGTACATGTTCCCAAATCCAAGTCTCTCCATATTCCATCCGAAAACACAAAAACTACAGAATAAAGAGAGATATGCTAAAGAAATATCATTCCATAAATCAAGCACACCTCCACTCCACTGTGGTCTATTTTCAACAAGTCTTCCCTCATCTCTACGTGCAAACGAGAATCTTTTTTCAAACGATTTTGATCTCAGCTGGCTTGGCCTACTACTGTCAGCAGAGGTGGTTTGGAGTTGTTGTGCTTCTTCATCCAATTCAGAATGGTAGTCTTTTCCAAGCGGACTAACAATGGAGTAAACACCAGCAATTGCAGGAGCACCAATTGCAACAGAAATAGTTATTCCAACCCCAAGTGCAGGACGCTCTGATCTCTTGTATCCCACGTTAAGACCACACAAAGCATATTGGGCAAAACAATTGAGGTTGAGTAGAAATATAACAACCATCATGTGAGTCCATTCATGAGGTTTATAAGTCCCATTCTTGCAGTAAATTTTCCTGAGTCTGGAAATGTCTTGTGGTCTCCACCTCAACAGAAGTACAAGGTGGTGTAACCGCTGTGGGTGTTGGTACAGACACATAAGGGTGAATAACGCGTTCAGGATTTGGTTATTGACTTCGAACCAGGCATTTCTCTGGGACTTTCTAGGCAGGGCACCATTCAACATTCCGGTCATGACAAAAAATAAAATTGCACCCGACACAGCAACACATATAATCCACACCAAAAGGACCATGTTCATTGGATTCCTTATCCATTCTTTACAAATTTTTCGAAGGCTGGTCCAATCTATTTTCCGACTAAAAACCCTACTTAGGCGTTCTCGAAAAGCATGACTACTGGAAGAAGGTACAGCACGTGAAAATTCATCCCTCCCCACCGCAATCCTATGAAATTTTGCAGATGGAGACTCCAAAGAAGCAAAATTGAGGAACCTCATTCTGTTAGCAAGTGCAGTTAAGCTACCATCAGATTGAAGTTGACGGTCGTCATTGCTGATAAGCTCCCGTTGAGACGTCGAAATGTGCAGAGGGGCAAGCCCCTTGAGTTTAGCACCATTGGATTCATCAGCTCCATCATTATCCGCTGAAACCATTCTTACACTAGCCTAGTTTTTTTCGGGCTCCGAAATATCCTAAATTTTCAAGTCCCCAAATCACAATAAGGTTTCTTTTCTTTGTAACCTGAGAAACCCTAGTATTGGAGGAGAGCTGTGAACACAAGGTCCCTTGGTCTATCGCTTAAAAACTACTTGTCATCCAGATTTCACTATAACCACAAGAAATATCACAAACCTCAGTCAATTAACAATTACAAGATGTATTCAGTTTTCCTCTTAACCCAAATTAGATCCAAGAATCAACAACTGCGATTTAAAAACGAATCTAAGAACCAAAAACAAAAATGGGAAATCCAATATGCTACACAAAGAATAAATTTACAAAACTAAGCTGAAATTAATTGGGTATGGACTTGTATGGCTGCACAAAATCAGTTATCTGAAGTAAAATACAGTGAAAAATATAAAAATGAACTGAAACCTGGATTTCAAGAATCTTCCTAAACTAAAGTAAAATCTATACAACAGAACAGAAAAAAATATTCTAATTGGAAAATTACGATGAGAACCAATCTGAGACATAAGTCACATAAGAATAATCAACAAATACTGTATTATATTCTAATAAAAAAACACAGATATCTAAGAGGATCAAAGAGCCAAAAGAGCAGAATACCTGTAGATTGAGGAAAAACCAGAAAATAGATGAAATCGAAGTTCTTCCATCCCATAACCAGTAGTAATCATAAAGGTGCTGTTGAAGAAGCACCTGCTTATTCTTCTGTTCTATCTTTCCACTACAAAGTCTTGCATACGGGTGGTTACACAATTATTTTTCTTTTAAAAATATAAAATATCTTATTGTTGAAAATACGACACCGTCACTGTGGGAGTCATTGCGGTGTCGTTTCCGTGTTTGTCAACATCTACCCAACAATTAAATTACGAAAAGTCAAAATAGTAAAACTAAACTGAGACCAGATCTTCTGTCTCTAAATTCTCTGTCTCCTTGTGTCCCTCCACTTAAATTTTGACATATAATCTTTTACTTAACACTAATTAATTCTAAAATTAAATAAAATGACACATGTCAAAATTTTAATGAAAGAACACAAGAAGACAGAGAATTTAGGGACAGAGAATCTGCTCTCAAACTAAACTAGAAAAACAAAATCCCGAGGCATCATGCTCTTACTTGAGCGTTGGGAATATTGAAACAAGAAACGATTCTAGATTTAAATAAAGAAAATGAAAAATGAAAATATAAAGTTAGTTACTTTATTTTTTTAAAATAATAAATTGTAGAGAAATATCACTTAAATGTTTGGTTGCCATTAAAATTTGTAAGAAAATAACAAATTATTTTTTTTATGAATAAAATTCTTGATGAAAATACATGATCGAATTTGAGGGGAAAAAAATTATTGATGTAATCCATAAAGATGTAAATTGACATTTGTAGTAGAATGTTGTGATTCAATCAGCTCAACAATTTTTATTTACTGAAATTTTGGATACAAGTTCAACACAATCTAGAACAAGAAGTACTACAATTCCAATTCAATTACAAGCATTCTCACTCTGATTAATACCAATTTCGACACACAAATCATATTATCACACAGTGCAACACAACCATAAAATATTTGTAAATAATACAATATTCAAGTAAGATCATCCTCCTCCATCTCCTTGTCCTTCAGTGATTCCTTCACTCTCAACAAGAGGGTTGTCTTCCAAGCATCCTACGGAGCAAGTAAAAAGGTTTAGGTCACTTTCAAAAATTGAAACATTAAACAAACCTCAATCAAAACTACTTTGGGTTTATAACGTTTAGCAAGTTTTCCACCCCGGGCTTAACTACAATGTACCGTCTCCATTCTGATTGATTCGTCGAGATTATTGCTCCAGTCAAAGATAGAATTAAAAGAAAGCTATCAGTACAGATAGGTATTAAAAAAATGGGAGGGTAAACGATAGCAGATACCCCTTTCCGGGCGTAGCAGTTGGATGGCAGAATTAGTTATCATGCTGGCACTGCCAGCTGCCCTTATTAGGGCCCTATCATATATTCTAAGTATCTGTACTCATTTCTCACAACCTCAACCCTTTTGCACTCCCCGATGGCTCATCTTCACATATTTAAACCTTAATTATAATCAAGTCATGTTGCATATGACCTAACCATTACAAATTATCCATATTCCTGTGCACCTCTAACTACTCGAACTAACTATATCAATTTCTTGTTCCAAACTCCCATACTTGGGCCAAAATTACCTACAAGTACAATTATCCATTTCTTGTTATGTATCTTCTTGTATTATCAGTTCTCTATATTACCATCCTGTTCTTGGCCACACTTGTTTCTGGAATAGTATCCAGACATCAACAAACATGTTCCTTGTATTAAGATGTCGCATCTGACATAGTAAATTCCTTCTAATACATTATACGGAAAATAAAACAAATAAAAATAAAATGGGTCTCCATTTTAATCTCCCAAATTATATTGCCTGAATTACTCTTACAATTCAAATTTAAAATAATAAGGATGTTAATATTTTAGTTAGAAGTAAATCTGCATAGAACATCAGAAGGTAATTAACTCCTTTTTTTTCTCCCTTAATTCCTTCTCTCTCACAATAACTTCATCATAGGGACCCCATGCAACACGGTTGTCTTATCATGTGCATCACCCTAGCCTGAACATACTAATTTCAGAGTGTAAGGAAACTGTAATGAAGGCTGAGTTGATTAACATCATGCAATCTTAGAATCGTAGACCGAATGAGATGAAGAGTTCCAATATCAGTGATCTAATGACCACTAAACAATTAGGATCTATGAACAGATTTCTGAGAAGATCAAGAAACCTCAGGGAATGCCCCAAAATCTTCTCTAATTGTAGGAATGTTTCGAGATCTAACCATTCAAAATTTCAAATCTATGAAATCCAATATCATCATTCAACCAATTTACCCAAGATCACTTCAATGAATCTGAATGCAGAGTTTGAGATGAGCTTGAAATAGAATATTCAACATACCAGTTTGGTCATGTTATCAAATTCCTTGACAGCATCAGTAAACTTTGCAACATCTTCCTCATCAATTGCAGCAGCCAAATCCTGCCACAAGAAAGGAATACGACATAATAAGAAAATTTTCATCCATCACACCAAAATAAGAATGCATAATAAGTTTGTCAATAATTCAGTAAGAAACAGACCAGGCGTTAAGCATTTCACTTATGAAAAAGAAATAAGTAGCTGCAAATACAAGAGAATGCAAGGAAAAAGATTTAAAATGGACACCATCAAATCCAACTTCAGAATAGTGAATTTTATTTTCTTTTCTTATTCTTATTTTTTTTTGGGGTGGGGGGGGGGGTGCTGAGAGAATTAGATTCAAAACCAATGACATATTTAGCAATCCATAACATACCGCCAGCAATCTGTACTCACGCGTTCCTGAGAAAGTAGGATCCAATTCCTGCAAATGGAAAATATTAATTTAATAATTTGACCCACTAGAGAAATAAGTTAAAAAGGCTTGCAAGAGTGAAGACTGAAGACTGAACCTCATATCGCTCCAAAGCATTGGTAATTGCAACAACATCGCCTTTACATAGTTGGCAAATGCCAGCATTAAGAAGATGACCTCTAACTCCATATTTCAACAAATTGTTGTTTAGTGATTGTCGTGCTATCTCATCGTATATGTCAATAGCTCTCTGGTAACTGGAAAATATTGTGATAATATTAGTTGCCCACAAGTAAACTGTTCATTTTTCAAGGCTTTGAATCAAAGAAAGCTACTCCTATGTCCCAACTAATAACAAAGTTGTGGGTTTTCAATCTCACATTCATCAGAGAATCCCTCTAGCTATCCTTTGGGGTTCAAAACAAATGATTTAAGATGATGAATTATTAATAATTTGTAGTGGAACTAGTGTGACTTACAAGATTTCAAATGCAAGTTGGTAGATTTCATTATCAGAATTATCACTGAACAAAGAACAGCAAGCAAAACACAAGAACATGTTTATAATCTGCCAGAAAGAGAGATTTAAATTCTCCAAGATATTGTCTCCTTAGAGATGGGAAAAACATATAGATCTGTAAAGAAAACTATATATGCATGCATGCATAGAGTATTGCATATATCCAAAATAAATTAACCACCTGACGTCAGAAGATGGCTGCATATCAGAATATGTTGAACAAGTGTAAATTATCCATAAGCATCACAAAAAGTCAAAAAGCCATAATAGCTTCAGACCAGAATATACGATCAAAGATATCACTGACATTCTGCAATTACTTTAAATGAAGAGGAAAACAGGTTTAAGAAAGCAAGGGACATGCACTGAGGAATAAAATTTACAACTTGCAGTTCTCAAAAATATCATGTCTCCAAAATAACTTACAACAGACTTACTGTTCTAGTTGAGCAGCAAATTGAGCGATTTTCTGCTTGCACTGACTTGCAGAAGATGTTACATCTTCACTTTGAAAAAGATCAGCTGCTTTGTCATAAAAATGAATAGCCTGCTCCAAACTTTGTTCTTGCTCGCATAATTCAGCAATTTCCTGCATGTACAGAAGGCAATTAACCCCAGATTACATTCTTTAATAATTGGGATGAACACAAAGGTCACAAGTGTATTCAACATGTCCATCACTAAAAGGACTCCTTTTAGTATTTTATAAATACTAAATTATTAAAAAAGCCAAATGGGGTGGACCCTGAACATATATACCAACTTAAAAGGGCCCTAAAGAAGGGAAAGAAGACAGTGCACAACCCAAAACAAACCCTTACCAGGGAAGTAAGGGTACAGTCCCTAACAAATTAAGCACACCCACCACAGTAGAGAAACAAGAAACTATCCAAGTGCCAAAACATCTAGAAAATGCGCGAAACAAGAATTCCAAACAAAAGAACCAACAAGTGCAAAATCAGTAACACCACCCTGTTCATTTACTGCTATCCTGAACAAATCTAGAAAAATAACACAAATGGACAATTCGCTACACTATGATTCATTCCGCTATAGAACTTCATACCGTCTCCAACCACAAAAGAAGACACATATGTTTCCTAAATTCTTATCACCAGTACAGATTGACTTCTAAAGCCCAATAACCAAAAGGTCTCTGAAATTCTACAGTTTGAGGAAATGCAAACAACAATTTTAATTGATGTTTCAAAATAAAAGATCAAATTGTCATGTTAGTATAGACTGTACCTTATAATATCTTGCTGACATACCGAGCCTCCCAATCTCCATAAACAAATTTACTGCTTGTTCTAGGCAAGTTATGGATTCTGCAATGCCTCTAATGTGTTAGTTAAGAAAGATTTCGGCGATAAAAATAATAATGAAAAATATACACATTCATTTGAATATTTGATAAAATCAATGGATATGATACATATAATAAGTAAACATTAGAGTTATGATAGAAACAAAAAGATAATACATAATAGCACAACACTATTGCATCTAAGCAATCTGTTCCACTGTATAATGTCATACCAGCAAAGTATGAAAAATAGAGATCCAAATCCACTAAACCACCAAAATCAAGAAATAAAGAGAAATTCAATCTGATTTCTGGGAATTACTTACATGATGCAAAATTGAATAGTGAAGAACTCAAAGCTATATAGCAGCTTTGAAATAATAATTTTGTTAAGATTACCAATACTAGAATGTATAGGTTATTGAGTATCTATTTGTGTACTAAAAGCACTTTATCAAGACACAATCAAACCACCAATCACATAGACACAGACAAAAACAAGAGACCAGCAGGAAAATCAAATGCTGCAGATTTGTCTTAAAGGGCAACTCAAACGGTAGACTGTTTGGTAGGAAAATAATAAGGGGGTTTAATTCACTGAAGAATCATCTTTCTTGAGGAGTAAACGTGTAGCAGCCCAGCTGCTTGCCTTGAAAACCTGGAGGCGCACCAGTGGTTCACTGATACTCCTATACATGTTCACCGCATAAACTCAAGTAAACACAATATTTTATGCATTTGTTATGTTAGAGCTAAAACTAAGTTATCAAGTGGACTAGTTAAATTTTGAAAGGAAGAGATTGACAAACAATTTTGTAAAGTGAAGTAAAATCATATAAGAAGATAAACAGCTTAGGACCTTTAGTATTCGTCTTTTTATAGCAATGAGCAGCATCAGCATAAGCATTAGCAGCTTCATGTTTACTATCCAACTGTAAGCACAAAATGAACAGAGACTTTTAAGCCTGTAGTACAATAAGATTTTGAAACATGCTATAAAAAGAAAAAGTAAAATAGGGGAGGAAAGGAGGGGGTGTCGATAACAAACAAACATCCAGCACTTACCTTAATATGACATTGTGCCAACTTCACATACACAGATCCAGCTTGATCCCCTGAGAAACAATACATGATACATCATGGTTAGTAACCGCTACCCCATTAAAAGAAGTTTTGGGGAATCTGATTTTTCCAAGTAAGCTGAACCTCTGACTCACATGCTCTTCCAAATAAGATTGTGATTTGTGATCTTACTGAGATAAATAAGATAAAGCATGTAGCAAACAAGGCATTTAGATAACTTAGCTAACTTAAGTAATTGGTTCAATATGATGAATATAAAATAGCTGGAAAAAGTGGGAAAAGAAGTCCAAGGTGTATCATTAACAATTTCTTTCAACATTCAAGTATCCATTTTTTAGTGTAGTGCAGATTGGATTGTAGTGTAGAAGGTTAATCGTACAATCGACTGAGCTCATTATTGTCAGTATGCCTCTATTTTTGGCGATCAAAGCTCTAAGCATCCAGAGAAAACTCCAACCATTGTTCATATTCTTCAACCTGGCTGGCCACTTATAGAGACTAAATAATAACCTTCCTAGCCTTATTGTTATTCACTTATTCTAATAAACACTTATAATTCTAGTAGTTGTAATGCCTACATATATTTATGACAATGACTGTCATGCATCCTTTGATTGACTATAAAAGATGTTTCACTTTTTCCAAGAGTTTTATCCATCATCCAAACTTTTGGATTCAATTGTTTTACAGCAGTTTTTTGGCCACATGGCAGGATGACGGAACTCTTGTCAGGGCTTTTCAAATGCATATTGGAATGTTTAACACTCTTGTTTTACAGCAGTTTTTTGACTCCACGTGGCAGACCGACGGAACTCTTCTTAAGGCTTTTCAAATGCATATTGGAATGACTTTCTAATATCACAGTAGATCCATAATCTACTTGTCAAACTAATTCTGGCTTCTAAGTTTCATTCCTAATTTATACAAGTTCATCTATGTAGGAGATGAACAATCAGACTTTTATCCAGAACAATTGGAGCTTGCTCTGTGAGTCACATTTGTAACACTCAGCTTTCCTTACCAAAAGGTTGTTCGAGCAGCAGATGTTTTCACTAAAGTAGCAACTGATAGAGTTATTATGAATGCTGTGTATCTAAATTCCCCTACTTTGGTTAGACAATGTCCCCAAATTGGAACCTTTTTTTTCAGCTCTTGTTCTTGAGTAAATAAAGTTCGTCCTAACTATCGACAATGCAACACATCAAGCAACCTAATTACTAAACTAAAACATCACACCAAGTCATAAATTGGTCAGAAACATCCGATCGGGAAACAGATTTCACAAATTCAACGAAAAATTAATTCAAATAAACCCTAAATCAGATCAAAATCAATCATCATATAAAAAGCAACAATTGAAAAGCAATCCAGATTCTCAATAGCATCCAACAAATAACTAATCAAAGCTCCAAAGTTAAATGAATGTAAATTTGAAGATGATTATAATTACAGGATTTGGCGAGTTTGAAACAATTGGCAGCTTTTTCAAACAAATCAGCTGCATCTTCGTATTTAGAACCAAATATAGCCCATCCACTCAACTTTTTCTCTGCTTTATTCTCAAAATCTTCCCCTTTGGCTATCTGATCGCCCATTTTTCGTCTCTTCCTTCTTAAGGTTGTGTGTGCGTTTGAGAAAATATTAGTATTAGACAAAATGGAATTGAAAAGCAGAATGTTGAATTTTGCAAAAGGGTGCAGGATATTGCAATTGGTGGGTTTGGAAATTCCAATGGACCAAATGAAAAGGCCCAATGTGTAAAAAAGTTGACATTTGGATTACAGTTTGGGCCGAAGTTTAGGTTGGTGGGGTGATCCAGTCCAGTTCATTCTTCAAAGCCAATCATACTATATGGAGTATAAAAGTTGAATACACTTAATCTTAAGGAACAATTACACTTTTTAGTACATTTTTTAAAATAATTACAACAATAGTGCATTCTTAAAATATTTACACAATTAATGTATTTAAATATTTTATTTACAAAATTAATGTATTTATTATCTCTTTAATTTAGGTGGGTATTTTAAATATCATCTTCATGGTTGTCATCATCATCATCATCATCATCAAAAATAAACACAGACCCAAACCTCCTCCTTGGTGACTGCTGTCATTTCCTCTCTTGCGACCTCCATTGTGATCGTCATCTCCTCCCCTCCCGATCCACTTCCCCTTCCGTCGCCACCTCCACCTCCTCCGCCGCCTCCATTATGGCCGCCTCCTCCTCCGCCTCCGCCACCGCCACCTCCGTTATGACCACTTCCGCCTCCATTATGGTCGCCTTCCGTCGCCGCCGCCTCCTCCTCATCCACCTCCACCACCTCCGTTATGACCAATTCCGCCTCCATTAACCGTCTTCCCACCTGCAACGCTTTCCACCAACCCACTGTTGGTTAAGTTACTTGTGCAGTTGGTAGTCAAACTTTCATCCAAAGTAAGTAATTCAGTTTTATTGGATTACCAATTAATTTAAGAATTGTTTCCAAGTGTTACTTGGATTTTTTGTCCCCATAGTGCAGTTGGTAACCAAACCTCCATACTAAGGTAACCTATTCAGTTTTATTAGGTTACCAATTTATTTTGAATGTGATGCAGTTGGTAGCCAAACTTTCATACCAAGGTAACATATTCAGTTTTATTAGATTACCAATTTATTTTGAATGTGATGCAGTTGGTAGTCAAATCTTCATGCAGTTGGTTGCCAAACTTTCAGACCAAGGTAACCAATTCAGTTTTATTATGTTATAAATTTATTTTGAATGTGATGTAGTTGGTAGCAAAACCTTCATACAAAGGTAACCATTTTAGTTTTTGTGGGTAACCAAATCGTCAAAAAAAGTTCAGAACAGTAACTCAGGTACTTCTGGATATTTGCGGTGGAGGGGATGATGAAGGGGAGGAGAGGGCGATGTAGCGGCGGCGCAACCAATGACTTCTGGAGATTCGCGGGAGAGGATGATGATGAAGGGGAGGAGAGAGGAGGCTGTGATGAAGAGAATGAGCGGCGAGGGAGATGAATATTAAGATGAAGAAGATATTTTTTTGTTTTCCCTCCTTTTGATTTGAATTATGGATCTGTTTTTGTTGTTAGATCCCAAAAATTTGATTTGAATTATTAATTATGGCGGTTATTTCTCCTTGATTTTAGGTTTCCTTATTAATGTTAAATTGAATGGTTTAAATTTGAATTATTAATTATAGCGATTATTTCTCCTTGATTTTAGGTTTTCTTATTAATGTGAAATTGAATGGTTTGAATTTGTTACCTTCTTTTGTAATTATTTTGTGGATGCACTAATGATGTAATTACTTTCTAATTGTTGTATATTTCTGTAAAGAACCCTAATCTTAATTGCTTACTTTTTTCCCTCCAAACCACAAAACAATCCCCTCTAAAACAAAACACTCTTCCCCTCAAAATTCAAATTATACTTTTACACGTTTTAAACAAAAAAAATTCATTATCTCACTCTCCTTCTTTAATACTATTTATCACCATCAATAATCAATAATCATTTCCTCCAAAATAAAACAATTTCCCCCAAAAAAATCATATTATACTTTTACACGTTTTTAACAAAAAAAAATCTTCATTATCTCATTCCCCTTCTTTAATGCTATTTATCACCATCAATAATCAATAATCATTTCCTCCAAAACAAAACAATTTCCCCCCAAAAAATCATATTATACTTTTACACGTTTTTAACAAAAAAAAAACTCTTCATTATCTCACTCCCCTTCTTTAATGCTATTTATCACCATCAATAATATTTATAACCATATTTTCTTTTTTCGATAGATTCAATTCAAAAGGGAATTATGTTAGATAATTTTGTGTATTTTGAATCAACTTATAGATGAAAGGATTTATTCTATTCGTCTTCTATCTTTAATTCGGAGGAGTTTTCGAAAATCCCTCGGTATTTGTTTACGATCTATGTATATATATATGATGATATATGATGATCAGATCCAGTAAGACTACCATCTTATATTTTTTTTTTCTTCTTCTTCTATTGTCATTTTTAAAAAAAAAATCACAGTGTTTTTTACTGTCAATGGCTCGAAAAGTGGATTTCATTTCTTCTTTAACTCCAGATAGACATGATTGGAGGTTGAAAATCCAAATAATCCGCCTGTGGAGCATCCCAAATTTCCTGAACATATTAATGCGATTGAGATGATATTACTCGATGAAAAGGTATCATTCTTTATAATCTTTTATATACCATGTGTAAGGTTGTGTTTGATAAATCTGGGAATTAAGATTTGAATGATTATGATGTCTTAATAAATTAGATCATCTGAATGGTTATGAGGTCTAAATCTAAAATATTGTTTGATAACTAAAAAATAAATTGTCTCTTAATGACACTATTTTACCATTTTAAAGGGTAAAATTTTATTTAATAATTTTAAATATTCAATTTAATAAAAATAAGTGCATAATATTGTTTAATATATTTATATAAAAAAAATTAGCAAAAAAAATTCATTAAGAGGTACCTCTTAATTATTAAGATTTCATTTTCTGTCTTACCGATTAAGAGACATTCAGAGGTAACAAAAAACAAAACAAACAGCATCATGCCTCTTAGCGAATAAGAGACAGTCCATTAAGAGTCAATCAGATGTAAACAAACAGCACCTAACTCAAAATTTAGTTCCCTTTATTTATTAAAATAATCATATTTAGTTAATTATTTTTGTTCCTCTCTTCATAACAGTGTGATAGAATCCATGCTTCAGTCAGAGTTCTTTACTAAGAAGTTTCAAAGAAGTTCAGGTAAAGGGTGTTGGATACTGTATGACAAATTTTATTGTTGGTTACAAAAGTGTCAAATTTAAATCCACCCGTCATAAGTTTAAGTTAAATTTTATGGCAACAACTGATGTATTTCCTCCAATAGAGTTGAATATCCCAAGGAAGGTTTTATATTTGTTTCTTTTGCTGATTTAAGCTCAAATATGGATGAGTTGTATTTTATTGGTATGATTATGATATTATTCGACCTTGATTTTATTTTTAACTCAATTTTTTATTTGCAAGTGTCTGATCCTTTTATTGTTTTAGATGTTATTGGGGAGATTGTAGAAACTGGTGATCTTATTCAGAGTACAAAGGATGGAAAAAGCACTAAGAGAGTTGATGTTGTTTTGGAAGATGCAGAGTGAGCATGTTATATTTGCAGTAAACATTTTTAAATTGCATATACTACTTTGCTATTATTTTAGTCTACCTGTTTATTCTTTATTTTCAGAAAGGATCAGTTGGTTTGTACATTGTAGGGTAATTTTGCTGAAGAATTCTTATTTAAAAGAAATTATTTAAGGACCTAACGTATTGGTACTTCAATAATGTAGCACCAATACGTATTATTTAAGGACCTAACGTATTTAAGGAGCACCAAGGTATATAACCCGTTTCTTTTTGTTAAAGTATTATATTTGAGATTCTTATATGTACAATACGAATGAGAAATATATTTGCACTATTACCCTGTTATCTATGTAATTTATGTTGTAGGTCTGATTCATGTTTTTAAACTATTTCTGAAATTTAGCAGAATATAGTCCCATATTGAACATATATTTTTCTCAGAATTTTTAAAATTCATTTACTATTTTTCATATGGCCAAAACTGCCGAATATTTAGACATTTATCATAAAATGTATTTTTGTCCAAAAATTCTGAAATTTACATGGTATACTCCTGTTATATACATGTACTCCCAATAAAAATTTCACCAATTTTAGAGTTAACCACAAGGAGTTATAAGGGTTTACTTTTACAATAGTCTTTTTTCATAAAATCCATAACTATTAATCTATACATCCAAAAATCGTCACCTTTGGACACAATATAGAAAACTCATCAAATTATCATTTCAAATTTTTCCAGAATTTTTGAGTGTCAGAAAAATTATAAAACTGCAAATGGATTTTCACCCGCCATGCGGTAATCCACGTAGACAGATCATTTCCACAATTTAATAAGTAATGAATACAAAGGATTATTCACCATGCATGTGGTAATCCACATAGACAAGTTATTCCAACAGAATAATAAAGAATGGAATAACAGAAGAATTCATCACGCATACGATAGACCGCACAGACAGGTTATTCGCAACAGAATAATAAAGAATGGAACCAGGTCATGCGTAATTCACACAAACAGGATATTCCAACAGAATAATAAAGAATGGAATAACAACAGAATTCACCATGCATGCGATAGATCGCACAGACAGGATATTCTGACAGAATAATAAAGAATAAAACCAGGTCATGCGTAATCCGCACAGACAGGATATTCTAACAGAATAATAAAGAATGGAATAATAGAAGAATTTCACCATGTATGCGGTACTTCGCATAGACATGTTATTCCAACATAATAATAAGAAATAGAATAGCAATAGCTCTCTTCATGAAGATGAAAGAAATAATACCCCTTACCTTAGAATAAAGTTGAATACTGGAATAGAGAGGTAGCAGACTTCTCTTCTTCTTTCTCTCTATAATTTCTTTCTATAATAATTGCTCTATAGCTTTAGTGAATTTGTAAGACCCCGAATTTTATGAAATAAAAGTATTTAATTTTTTTATAATTGTTATTCAGTAAATGGTTAAATTGATAAAAAGTTAAAGTTAAGGGTGAGATATGAATTTTTTTTCAAAATAAGCAAGTGGTTATAAAATACTAATTGTTGTCAGGGAATATTCGTTTGGTCGTGGAATATTCTTGTTGTCGGGGAATATTCGTATGACGGCGCAGCCATTTGTGGGCCCCATAACAGAATAACTGTCGGATGAAGAAAACGACAAGTTTGAGTTTTTATAAATAACGGCATAATCGTTACCGTTAACACTGTTGAAATACATGGTGGTTAAAATACAGTAATATGCGTGATTGCACAGTAGGACACGGTATTGCACAGTATTTTTGAATTATTGATTCTTACGTAAGATCAATAATTATTACAGTAATTACTGTTCAATATTTTATTTTATTGATTCAATAATTGATGCGTTAATATTTTATAATATTGTTGTTTCAATAATTTTCATTGCATAGTATTTTCCATTATCAGATCAATAATTTATATTATTTGAATAATATTATTAGATAGCATTATTGACAATGTCTAGAAAGTTCTGTCAAGGAGAGGTTAGATAATCTCATTGCATGCCAGTAAGGAGAAATTCTTATCAGAAAGCCCCCTCTTTCCTGGGAATGGCCTGGTTGTCATTATTGTGATTTTGGAATATTATTTGTGAATAATTATTTATTGATTTATATGATAAAGAAATATTTATTTGATGTGGATATAAATGATGGATTTATTTATGTGGTTATAAATGAAGGAATTAATGCTGATGTATTTTATCAGTGTTTTGTCGGATTGGAGGTATTAAAAAATCAAATCGGTGTTCTTAAAGCTCTATTACGTGAGTTATAATTTTAATCCGATCGTTGGATCATTGTGATTTTTGGATATGTTGAGTATATGTTCACAAATTTTGAACCGTTAAATATTAACGCATGATTTGTTATAAATTTTAAAAGGTGTTAAAAATCATCCGTTTGTGGATTTCGGATATTTTCTGTCTGGAATTTGGAAAAACTTTAAGCTACAATGTTGTAGAGAATTCGATTTCGTATGGAATGGACATAAAATTCATATTTTTCAGATAAAAGGGCTATTTATTATGAATTATTGAAATTTCTGATTATTATTTCAATTTTAAACCATTTTAGAAAATTCTAGAAATGAGAGTAATACAAATACAATTTAATAATATAACTGTCGTGTAAAATACGACAAAACATAAACTGAGAGTTTTAATAAGAATATTGTCATCTAGACAATATCCACACTCAAAGGAGTCCTCATTACATTTATTATCACACTATTTAACAGAATAGTGAGGACTACTAATACTATCATCTGGACCGTCACTCTGTTCCCCGACTAGTCCTGGCTACGTTCTCATTTCCTGAAGAGAACAGTGAAAGAAAGGGGAGAGCTCAACTAGCCCAGTAAAAAATATTATGACTAAGATAATATAGAATAAATTATCATTAGTATTCAACAATGTTAAACTGATAAAATATAACAAATATCAAGTTTAACTGCAGCGGAACAAGCAATTCATTAAAAGAGTCAAGTAGAGAATAAAATCTACTATCTTTTATGATTTAAAAAGGTTTTTCATAACTTTTATCGCTGGGACTCAACTTAATAAATAATCCACACCATCCCTCCACTACGGCGAAGGATATTCATTAGTATCACAACCACAAATTGTCCATGCACTACGGGCTAAAGATATTCGTGTATTCAACAATGGTCATAATCATGCCAACAACTGTCCATCAATGCACTACGGGCCAATGAGAACTTTTACCACATCATTTGTAACATTATGGTTATGATTATACCGATTAATCCTTGGTCATAATCATACCAAGTCTATCTATGCACTACAGGCCACACATGACTTTCAACATAATATAAATATGAGGATGATGACAATGATATAAGAATTCAATAAAACAAGTTCAAGAATTAATTTATCAAGGAACTAATAACATCCAAATTGTCAACATGATACATCTTTGTAGAGTAAAATTCAAGAATGCTCAGAAGAATATTTCCATGAAAAGATACTAGATGAAGCGCAAATATCAAGCATATTCCACTAATTTCATGGAGTATAGAAGTCAAAGCTTTAACCAACTGAGTATAAGAGAATATATGAAACTATAATAGATTTTCGTCCGCCATGTGGTAATCCACTTAGACAAATTATTTCCATAATTTAATAAGGAATGAATACAAAGGATCATTCACCATGCATCTGATAATCTACATAGACAGGTTATTCAACAGAATAATAAAGAATGGAATAATAGAAGAAATCATCATGCATGCGAATGACCGCACAGACATGTTATTCTAACAGAATAATAAATAATGGAATCAGGTCATGCGTAAACGCACAGACAGGATATTCTAACAGAATAATAAATAACAAAACCAGGTCATGCGTAAGCGCACAGACAGGATATTCCAACAGAATAATAAATAATGATAACAGAATAATAAATAACGAAACCAGGTCAGCCAAAATTCGCACTGACAGGATATTCCAACAGAATAATAAGGAATGTAATAACAACATAATTTCACCATGTATGCGGTACTTCGCATAGACAGGTTATTCCAGCAGAATAGTAAAGAATAGAATAACAGAAGAATTTCACCATGTATGTGGTACTTCGCATAGACAGACTATTCCAACATAATAATAAAGAATGGAATAACAAAAAAATTTCACCAAGTATAGGGTAGTCCGCGTATACAGGTTATTCTAACAGAATAATAAAGAATGGAATAACAGAAGTTCTCTTCATGAATACAAAAGAAATAATACCCCTTACCTTAGAAGGAACTGGATATAGGAGTAGTGAAGTAGCAGAATACTTTTTTTCTTTCTCTCTATATTTTCTCTCTCTAGAGTTTCGGTGAATTCGTAAGAAATAATGAAGGAATGAGCTTCTATTTATAGGAGAATGGACTGAATAGTAACTAATTCATGAACGGTCCAGATTGATTTACTTTTAAACGGACGGTCCATATTGATTTACTATGCAGTATTAATAAAATATTCTAATAAAATAAAATCTTTTAAATAAAATATAATATATTCTATTTATACTCTAATAAAACAAATAACTTTATAAAAGTATTCTGTTTTATATAAAAAGATTTTACTATGCAAAATACTATGCAGGCACTATACATAATAAAATATAATATATTCTAATTATTGTCTAATAAAACAAATAACTTTATAAAAGTATTCTGTTTTATATAAAAAGATTTTACTATGCAAATACTATGCATAATAAAATATAATATATTCTAATTATTGTCTAATAAAACAAATAACTTTATAAAAGTATTCTATTTTATATAAAAAAAATTTACTATGCATAATAGGATATAATATATTCTATTTATAGTCTAATAAAATACTTTATAAAAGTATTCTATTTTATAAAAAAAGTTTTTCTATTTTATTACATTAATAATACTAATCAAACAAAATTTATATATATAATAATATATAAACTTTCGTAATTTCATAAAAAGACACCTCAATATATTTAACAATATTTATTATCATTCTTATAATTCACAATATTAATCGACCAGGTCAATCCCAAGAAAGAGGGGGCTTTTCAATAAGGATTTCTCCCTATTGGCGCGCAATTAGGTGACCAAACCTCTCATTGGCAGAACTTCTAGACATCGTTAATATTGCAAATAATAATATTAGTAACTCTGTCATCTCAATTATTGATTTGAAAATATATAAAATATCGAAAATAATTGAATCAAATACTGTGAGATACTATGCAACAATTGAACAAAACTGAGTAACTTCTCACGTAAGCATCAATAATCAATACTGTGTGCTACTATGCAACCACAAGTATTACTGTACTTTTACTACCGAGTAGTTCAACAGTTTTAACGGTAAAACTTCCGCCGTTATTTTCATAAAAAATATTTTTGTCGTTTTCTCAATCCGACAATAATTCTGTTGTGGGGTCCACCAATGATTGTGCCGCTGTACGAATATTTTCCGACACAAAAAATATTCCCGACCAATCGAATATAATATAACAATTTGCATACTTTGAAAAATTTATAAATATTATCCACAACTATAACATTATCTCAAATCCACACCATAATTTTGAAAAAAAATATTTCAAGAAATTTAAATTTTTATTCGTAAAATTTGGGGTCTCACAAATATGAATAATTTTGTTGTCTCAATTATTGATTTAATAATATATAAAATATTATGCAGATGATACTGTGACAATAATCGAATCAATAATATGAGAAATATGATGCAATAATTACTGTAGCAATAATTGTGTATAACTGAGTGACTTCTCACGTAAGCATCAATAATCAATACCGTGTGCTACTATGCAACCACGCGTATTACTGTACTTTTACTACCGAGTAGTTCAATAGTTTAACGGTAAAACTTCCTTCGTTATTTTCATAAAAATATTTCTGTCATTTTCTCATTCCGACAATAATTCTGATGTGGGGTCCACCAATGATTGTGCCATCGTACGGATATTCTCTGACAAAAAGAATATTTCTCGATAAATCGAATATTATATAACCACTTGCATACTTTTTAAAATTTCTAAATATTACCCACAACTATAACATTATCTCAAATCCACATCATAATTTTAAAAAAAATATTTCGAGAAAATTATATCTTTATTCATAAAATTTGGTGTCTTACAGATTTAGTGGCGGTAAGTATAGCAGAATCCATAATTTCTATTTAAGATTGTTGGAAAAATACGAATAAATATAAGACTCAACTATCAAATAAAAGAAGGACAGAAATTGAACTTATCGAATTAGAGTGAATTATGTTGAGCAGAGGCGTGCAGTGCATTGTCCTTAAGTAGTTATTTCGTCCCTTGGAGAACTTTTCTCATTGCTAAGGTCACTGACGAAATCCTACTCCAGGATTCAACGGCTCTTCACCCAACTAATCAGCACTTGAAATTGTTGAATGACCCATGAACAACTTCTAATTTTCCTTACTCAAACTCGAAAATTGTACCATATATATATATTTTTTATATATGTGAAGAACAATAGAATATTATATATATATAAGAGGAAACACCTTTTTATAGTATATGAAGACAATAACTTTTTGCTTTCTTTTGCTTTCGATGGGATATATTAACAAAGAAAGCTCAGTCTTATATATAGAGAAGGAAAGCAACGGTAACCTCAACAGTAATGAAATTAAAATCTCGATAATAGGTATTTAACATCACCTCAACGGTAATGAAATTAAAATATCAATAATAGGTATTTAACATCACCTCAACGGTAATGAAATTAAAATCTCAATAATAGGCCTTTTAATATATATATTGAACAATTATAAAATTTTCATATTTTGAACAGTTACAAATCAAAAATCTCCATTAATAAATTAATATGTATATTTTATTTAACTTTATAATATTTTATTTAAGATAAAATACAACATGAAGCAAACCCAGAATTCTCAAAGTGGAAATGGGCAAGCCCTGAAGACGTAATTGAGCAGGTATGCTAAATTATTGCGGCTTGAATAAATCTATATTAATCATTATTGATTAAGTTTAGAAATACTTATTTGGACATGAGGTATGACTGATACAGATAATCTACTACAAGAGGCCAACATACGAGGAAGTTATGAAAACCTTCATGTGACGCCCCCAAAATTAGGTATACATCACCCATCTTGGGTCGCCAGATATATGGTACAGAATTCAAATACAACTTACTAATACAACTGTCGTGTACAATACGACAAAACATAAACTGTGAGTTTGAATACAAATACTGTCTACTAGAGATTATACAAACTCAAAAGGAGTCCTCATTACAATTATTATCACATTATTTCACAGAATAGTGAGGACTATTAATGCTATCTTCTGGACCATTACTCCGTTCCCCTACTCGTCCCAGCTATATTCTCATTTCCTGAAAAGAACAGTGAAAGAAAGGGTGAGCTCAACTAGCCTAGTAAGAGATATTATGACTAAGATAATGCAGAATAAATTATCATTAGCCTTCAACAGTGTTAAACTGATAAAATATAGTAAACATCACGTTTAACTGCAGCGGAACAAGCAATCCATTAAAAGAGTCAAGTAGAAAATAAAATCTACTATCTTTTATGATTTAAAAGGTTTTTCATCACTGTTATAGCTGAGACTCAGCTTAACAAATATTTCACATCATCGAATCACCCCTGCACTACGGCCAAGGATATTCTTTAGTATCACGACCACAATTATTCATGCACTACGGGCCAAAAATATTTGTGTATTCATTAATGGTCATGATCATGCCAACAACTGTCCATCAATGCACTACGGGCCAATGAGAACTTTTACCACATCATTTATAACATTACGGTCATGATTACACCAAATAATCCCTGGTCATAATCATACCAAGTCCATCTATGCACTACAGGCCACAGATGACTTTTAACAAAATATAAACATGAGGATGATGACAATGATATAAGAATTCAATAAAACAAGTTCAAGAATTATTTTATACAGGAATTATTAACGTCCAAATTGTCAACATGATACTACTTTGTAGAGTAAAATTCAAGAATACTTAGAAGAATATTTCCATGAAAGGATACAGGATGAAGCGCAAATATCAAGGATATTCCACTAATTTCATGGAGTATAGAAGTTAAAGTTTTAACCAACTGAGTATAATAAAGAATGTGATAACAAAAGAAATCACCATGCATGCGATAGACCGCACAAGCAGGTTATTCCAACAGAATATTAAATAGCGGAACCAGGTCCGGCGTAAAACGCACAGACAGGATATTCCAACAGAATAATAAAGAATGGAACCAGGTCCGGCGTAAAACACACAGACAGGATATTCCAACAGAATAATAAAGAATGGAACCAGGTCCGGCGTAAAACACACAGACAGGATATTCCAACAGAATAATAATAAAGATGGAACCAGGTCCGGTGTAAAACACACAGACAGGATGTTCCAACAGAATAATAATAAAGATGGAACCAGGTCCGGTGTAAAACACACAGACAGGATGTTCCAATAGAATAATAGAAGAATGTCACCAAGTATAGGGTAAACCGCGTATACAGGTTATTCCAACAGAATAATAAGCAATGGAATAACAACAGTTCTCTTCATGAATAAGAAAGAATAACACCCCTTACATTAGTAGAAGATTGAATACTGCAGTGGTGTAGTAACAGAATACTCTTCTTCTTTCTCTCTTATTCTCTCTATACTTTCTCTCTCTATAGATTGAATGAATTCGTGAAAAATAATGAAGCACTAGGCCTCTATTTATAGAAGATTTCTAGCTTAGCACTTGTCATGTGAAAAGGTAAGTGGCTTGACGACTGGTGATGCGAAAAGAAAAGTGGTTTAACGCCTGTAATGTGAAACGACAAGTGGTTTGACGCCTGTAATATGAAACGGCAAGTGGTTTGACGTCTGGTAAAGGTAATTACTATTGACGAAGGTAATTACTATTGACGAAGGTAATTACTATTGACGAAAATAATTACTATTGACGAAGGTAATTACTATTGACGAATGAGACTCTTAGATGATGACATATGGCCCCCCCATAAAATAACCAAACTTACCACAAACGTCTCATAACAGACTCTTTATATACATCAAGGATTGAATAAATATTACCATAAATTAATTTATTTTTAATCAACACATAATTAATCTTTCAACAATTATTAGTCATTTATAACTTGTCGTCTCAATTATTGATTTAATAATATAACATATTATACAGATGATACTATGACAATAATTGAATCAATAATATAAGAGATATGATGCAGCAATTACTGTAGCAATAATTGAGTATAGCTGAATGACTTCTCACGTAAGCATCAATAATCAATACTGTGTGCTACTATGCAACCACGCGTATTACTGTACTTTTACTACAGAGTAGTTCAACAGTTTTAACGATAACACCTCCGCCATTATTTTCATAAAGTATTTTTTGTCGTTTTCTCAATCCGAAAATAATTCCGTTGTGGGGTCCACCAATGATTGTGCCGTCGTACGAATATTCCCCGACAAAAAGAATATTCCCCGACCAAACGAATATTTTATAACAACTTACGTACTTTACAAAATTTATAAATATTAACCACAACTATAACATTATATCAAATTTATTCCATAATATTCAAAAATAATAATTATAGAAAATTTATCTTTATTTATAAAAACTGGGGTCTTACAACCTCCCCTTCTTATAAAATTTCGCCCTCGAAATTAGGGTACGTACCTGGTATGTCGAAGAGGTAAGGATACCTTGATTTCATTTCAGATTCTAACTCCCAAGTCATTTCCTCAACATCGTGGTTTCTCCACAAAACTTTGACTTGAGGTATAACCTTGGAGCGTAGAATATGTTCCTTTTTATCCAAGATTTGAACAGGAATCTCTTCATACGTCAAATCTTTCGCTATTTCATCCGGTTCTAACTCAATAATGTGGTTCGGGTCTTTCACATATTTATGTAACATGGATATGTGAAAAACTTTATGAACACAAGACATACTTGGCGGTAAAGCGAGTCTATAGGCCACAGTTCCTACTCGATCGAGGATTAAAAATGGACCGATGAATCAAGGATTGAGTTTTTCTCTCTTTCCAAATCTTGTAACTCCTTTCCATGGAGTAACACATAACAACACATGATCTCCTATATTGAATTCCACGTTCTTTCGATGAAGATCAACATAACTCTTTTGTCGATTTTGTGAGGTTTTTATACGTTGTCGGATCGTTTGAATCTTTCCGTAGTCATACGTACCAACTCCGGTCCCAACATCGTTGCTTCACCCACCTCATCCCAGCACACTGGAGAACGACACTTTCTTCCATACAACGCTTCGAATGGAGCCATGCCAATACTTGCTTGATAACTGTTGTTGTAGGAAAACTCCACCAATGGTAAGAACTTGTCCCAACTTCCCTTGAAATCAAGGACACAGAGTCTTAATAGATTTTCGAGAGTTTGAATAGTCCTCTCCGACTGTCCGTCCATCTGAGGATGATATGCCGAGCAAAATCGTAAGTCTGTGCCCATAACTTTTTGCAAACTAACCCAAAATCGTGAAGTAAATCTTGGGTCTCGATCAGAAACTATGGATACCGGCATACCATGCAGTCTTACAATCTCGTTTATGTACATACGAGCAAGACATTCAAGTGTATAAGTTTCTCGTATCGGTAAGAAATGAGCAGACTTGGTCAATCTATCAACAATGACCCAAATCGCATCTATGCCTTGAGAAACCTTAGGAAGACCGGTAACGAAATCCATGGTAATGTGCTCCCACTTCAATTCTGGAATTTCAAGTGGTTGCAATGGACCTTTTGGTACTTGATGCTCCGCTTTAACTCGTTGACAAGTTAGACACCTTGAGATAAACAACGCTATCTGTCTCTTCATATTGCTCCACCAAAATATATGACGAATATCATGATACATTTTGGTACTCCCTGGATGGATTGCAAATGGTGTATTGTGCGCCTCCATCATGATTTTATACTTTAAATCAGGGTTGTTAGGAACACAGAGTCTGGAGTTGACTCGAAGTATTCCTTCTTCATCGATTCTTGCTTCCGGCATAGCACCTTCTTGCACTTTCTTCCTCATAAGCATCAGCTCCAGGTCTGTAGCTTGAGCAGCTTTAACTTTATCGATTAATGTCGGTTCTACTCGTATATTCATCATCGTCACATGCGTTCCTGGAGTCTTTAACTCTATCTCCATCCTTTGCAAGTCACACAAAATGGGCCCTTGCGTTGACAATATCGCACTCGTACTTGCATGTGATCTTCTACTCAATGCGTCAGCTACCACGTTTGCTTTTCCAGGATGGTATTGGATGGTATGATCATAATCTTTCAACAGTTCAAGCCAACGTCGTTGTCGCATGTTGAGTTCCTTTTGAGTGAAGAAATATTTGAGGCTTTTATGATCCGTAAAGATCTCCACTTTCTCCCCATACAAGTAATGCTCCAAATTTTAAGTGCAAAGACAACAGCTGCAAACTCTAGATCATGAGTAGGATAATTATTCTCATATTCTTTGAGTTGTCGCGAGGCATAGGCTATGACTTTTCCATGTTGCATGAGAACACATCCCAGCCCTTTGCCCGAAGCATCACTGTAGATGACAAATCCCTCCGAGCCAGATGGTATTGTCAGAACAGGTGCTGAAATGAGTCTCCTCTTGAGTTCTTGAAAACTCTTCTCACATTCTTCGCTCCAACCGAACTTTGTATCTTTCCGAGTCAGCTGAGTCAATGGAGTAGCGATTCGAGAAAATCCTTCCATGAATCTCCGATAATAACCAGCTAAACCGAGAAAGCTACGTACTTCAGTCACTGATTTAGGTTGCTCCCAGCTTTGAATAGCTTCAATCTTTGCTGGGTCAACAGATATTCCATGACTTGATACCACGTGCCCAAGGAATGTTACTTTCTCAAGCCAGAACTCGCATTTCTTCAACTTGGCATAAAGCTTATATTCACGAAGCTTTTGGAGTGTCAGCCTCAAGTGTTGCTCATGATCTTCACGGCTTTTGGAATAAATAAGGATGTCATCAATAAAGACGACCACCAAGTGATCCAAATATTCCTTGAATACTCGGTTCATCATATCCATGAAGGCAGCAGGAGCATTAGTCAATCCAAAGGACATGACAAGGAATTCATAATGCCCGTACCGAGTTCTGAAAGCCGTCTTTGGAATGTCATCGGTTCTAATCTTCAATTGGTGATACCCGGAACGAAGATCAATCTTTGAAAAGAATTTGGCTCCTTGCAACTAGTCAAACATGTCATCAATTCGTGGCAATGGATACCTATTTTTGATGGTGACATGATTCAACTCCCGATAATCAATACAAAGTCGCATACTCCCATCTTTCTTTTTCACGAATAGAACAGGAGCACCCCAAGGAGAAATACTAGGACGAATAAAGCCAATGTCCAACAATTCCTGCAGTTGGGTTTTTAACTCCTGAAGTTCAATAGGAGCCATTCGATATGGGGCTTTGGAAATGGGTTTTGTACCGAGTTCAAGGTCGATACAAAATTCAATTTCACGCTCTGGGGGTAGGCCAGAAAGTTCTTCGGGGAATACGTCAGGAAATTTATTAACAACAGAAATATCATTCAAAGCTGACGTATTTTTATTTAGATTTGTGACATGAGCTAAGAAAGCTTGACATCCGTTTTTCAATAAACGAATAGCTTTATGGCTTGCGATGATCGTGATTGATTTTAATGGTTTGGTCGCTTGAATTCGCATAATAGGTTGATTAGGAATATGAAAGCTAACAACCTTACGAAAATAATCAATTTTTGCATAATGAGTAGTTAACCAATCAATCCCTAGAATCACGTCAAATGCAAGTATTTTCAATAAAATAAGATCGACAGGTAATGTGAGGGTACCGATTTGAACCAAACAAGACTTATAAACAGTGGATGTAATGAAGGTTTCTCCCAACGGAGTTTCCACAGATAAGTCAAAGTCTAATTTCTCCGGATTCAAATTTAATCGATGAGCGCAAGAAGGAGAAATAAAAGAATGGGTAGAACCGGTATCAAATAAAGTATAGACTTCATTAGAGTTTATGATAAGCTTACCCGTGATGACCTCATTCGGGTTCCTCGCTCTCTGGGAGGTCACAATAAACGCTCTCCCTTGCACTATCGGCTTTGACCTTTTTGGGACGACCTTTGGTGCCTCCATCCTAGCTGAATTTGTCTTCGGTAAAAGACAAAATCGGGCTAAGTGACCTTCTCTTCCACAATTATAACATGCTTTGGATGGCATCACGCAATTTGGACTGATGTGTCCCTCCCCTCCGCATTTGAAGCATATGATAGGTGGTCTTTCTCCTTCCTTAACAACGGGTGATGGTGCTGACGTCTTTCCATCATTGTTGAATCTCCTCTTTTTGAAATGTCCATTCTTATTATTTTGGCCCTGATTACCACCGAAGTGGTTACCATTTCTGGCATGCTGATTCCCTCCACGCTTGTTGTCACCGCTTCGATGACCACTCTCGCTGGTATTATAATTTTGCCGGCTGCTCTCTTTTAGTTGAGTTGACTCGTTATTGCGCTCCACTAACTGAGCCCTATTTACAACATCTGAATACAAACACAGTTTATGAGAAATAAGATGTTGACGTATCTCTGGCTTCAAACCTCTTAAAAATATTCGCGCCATTCTCTCTTCATTATCCACCAAGTGGGATGCAAACCGTGATAACTCTGAAAATTTTGCTTCGTATTGCGACACGGTCATATTATTTTGTTCCAACTTAATAAACTCCACCTCCTTCATGTGGCGAATACTTTCGGGAAAGTATTTGTCGTTGAACAGCTCCTGGAACTTCTCCCAAGATATCTTCAGTACAGCAGGTTGAGTACGTTTTACCGATTTCCACCAGTAATCTGCCTCTCCGCGCAACATAAAGGCGACAAAGGAAACCTTTTGCTCCTCGGAGCATCCCAAGACATCAAATATCTTGGTGATCTGCTTTATCCATGCTTCCACCATAAGTGGTTTTGGCTCTCCCTTACATTAGTAGAAGATTGAATACTGCAGTAGTGTAGTAACAGAATACTCTTCTTCTTTCTCTCTTATTCTCTCTATACTTTCTCTCTCTATAACTTGAATGAATTCGTGAAAAATAATGAAGCACTAGGCCTCTATTTATAGAAGATTTATAGCTTAGCACTTGCCATGTGAAAAGGTAAGTGGCTTGACGACTGGTGATGTGAAAAGAAAAGTGGTTTGACGCCTGTAATGTGAAACGACAAGTGGTTTGACGCCTGTAATATGAAACGGCAAGTGGTTTGACGTCTGGTAAATGTAATTACTATTGACGAAGGTAATTACTATTGACGAAGGTAATAACTATTGACGAAAATAATTACTATTGACGAAGGTAATTACTATTGACGAATGAGACTCTTAGATGATGACATATGGGCCCCCCCCATAAAATAACCAAACTTACCACAAACGTCTCATAACAGACTCTTTATATACATCAAGGATTGAATAAATATTACCATAAATTAATTTATTTTTAATCAACACATAATTAATCTTTCAACAATTATTAGTCATTTATAACTTGTCGTTTCAATTATTGATTTAATAATATAACATATTATACAGATGATACTGTGACAATAATTGAATCAATAATATAAGAGATATGATGCAGCAATTACTGTAGCAATAATTGAGTATAGCTGAATGACTTCTCACGTAAGCATCAATAATCAATACCGTGTGCTACTATGCAACCACGCGTATTACTGTACTTTTACTACCGAGTAGTTCAACAGTTTTAACGATAACACATCCGCCGTTATTTTCATAAAGTATTTTTTGTCGTTTTCTCAATCCGACAATAATTCCGTTGTAGGGTTCACCAATGATTGTGCCGTCGTACGAATATTTCCCGACAAAAAGAATATTCCCCGACTAAACGAATATTTTATAACAACTTGCGTACTTTACAAAATTTATAAATATTACCCACAACTATAACATTATATCAAATTTATTCCATAATATTCAAAAATAATAATTATAGAAAATTCATCTTTATTTATAAAAAATGGGGTCTTACACTTCAGGTCTTACTTGAGTAAAAGTGGAACACCTGCTAAATGTCGTTCAACAAAATGGTGATTCGTTATGTCTGATTATGCAGCTATACCTGTGTTTCTGATACAAACTAAAGTAGTACTCCCTCCGTTCATTAATATAAGTCGTTTTAGAGAAATATTTGTATTCCTTAATATAAGTCGTTTGAGAATTTCAAGTAAGCATTAATTGCTTAGTTTCTAATATTACCCCAAATATTAAATGTAACTTTGATTCTCTCACTATTTTATGTCCAATAAATAGCAATCTCTTCTTTCAATACAAGAGCAATATAGACAATTGATATTATAATTAATGCTATACAATCATTACCTTAATACTTGTGCACAATCCTAAAACGACCTATATTAAGGAACAGATGGAGTAATATGTTTCCTTTAATGATATTGGAGAATATTTATATTACTTGATCCATGTTTGGATAGTTGGAACGAATTCTAAAATCTTAGAACATAAAATAAAATGATTAATGTATTTTTAAATTGGGAGATACATGACCAAAAATCAATTAAAATTGGAAAATAGGAAGGAAATGAAAACAATAATAACAAATAATATAAGAACCTCTTAAATAATATACTAATAAATACATATAAATATAATAGCAAGCGTATGATTTATGAAGAATAATGTTAAATGTACTCTAAAGTTATCTACTTGTATTTTCTCTTGTGTAAATTTTAGGGTCCTTTACATAAGTATACAATATTTAGAAAGTAATTACATTATTAGTGCACTCATAAAATATTTATATAATTAATACACTTTCTATATTTATTTACAATATTAGTGCAATTAGGATTCCTTAATTTAGAGAATTAGTATAGGATTCAATTCATAATAATAAGGAAACCTAAAATCAAGGAGAAATAACTACCATAATTAATAATTCAAATATCTAGGATCTAACAAACAAAATAAATTCAAAAATAATAATTAAAATTCAAATATTTAAAGTTTGGAAACGTCATCTTCTTCCTCCCCTTCGCCGGTCATCTTCCTCCTCCCCTTCGCCGCCACTTCAACACCATGGACGCCGACCATCTTCCTCCGCTTCACCATGGACGCCGGTAATCTTCCTCCGCTTCATCATGGACGCCGCCGCTTCAACACCATGGACGCCGGTCACAGCTGCCATTATTATGAAGGTTGATTTAGTCCAGAAATTAAAAGGAGAAAAAGATAAATTTTTATTGCAGTTGGTATCCAAATATTTATACAAAGGTAACCATTTTAGTTTTTGTGGGTAACCAATAGAACTGCACTATGAAAAAAAATCTATAATAGATTTTTTTTCATTAATTGGTAACCCAATAAAACTGAATTGGTTACTTTTGTATTAACATTTGGCTACCAACTGCATTATAAAAAAAATTTACAATAATTTTTTTTTAATTAATTGGTAACCCAATAAAACTGAATTGGTTATATTTGTATAAAGTGTTAGCTACCAACTGCACTCTTAAATAAAGAAATCTATAATAGATTTTTTAAAAATAAATTAGAAACCTAATAACACTGAATTGGTTACCTTGATGTGAATGTTTGGCTACCAACTGTACTATAAAAAAATCGCAGCAACTGTACTATGAAAAAAATCGCAAGTGTGGATGTGTAGGATGGTATTAATGGTGTGGATGTGGAGGATGACATTAATAAATTGGAATTGTCTAGGTTAATGGTGGAGGATGATGTTAATAACGGAGGAGGACGGAGGAGAAGGGCCTAATTTATATAGTGGAGGAGGGCCGAGGAGGGCAGTGGAGGAGGACGGATGAGAATGGAGAAGGACGGAGGAGAAGGCGGTGGAGGAGGGCGGTGGAGGAGGACGGAGGAGAAGGGCGGTGGAGGAGGGCGGTGGAGAAGGACGGAGGAGAAGGCGGTGGAGGAGGGCGGAGGAGAAGGGCGGTGGAGTAGGGCGGATGAGGAGGACATTAACAAGAATGAATACGTTGAATGTAGAAGAAGAAAAAGGGGAGACTAATTAATACAGTTATTCTAGATGAGGAGAGAGAGAAGAACCTAAATTAAGGAATTCTAATTGAATTATAATTTCATAAATTAAGGAATCCTAATTAGACTAGAATATGTAAATAAATATGAAAGTGTATTAGTTATGTAAATATTTAATGAGTGCACTTTTATTGTAATTATGTTTTTAAATGTACTATAAAATATAATTGTTCCTAAATTTTATGGGACAAATTATATAAAAGTAGAACGTGTCGAGACAAATTTTGAGATGCTAATATACAAATTAAGTTTTGTATTTCTTTTAGAAAGGGAAATACATATAAATATAAGTTTTGTATTTCCTTTTGTGTGAATTATATGGAAATGGTTAGTATGAAGTTCATTTTTTGATAAGTTGGTCAATTGACCAATAGAGTGTTGACACGCAGACAAGACTCTGTGTGTCAGTATTCTATTGGTCAATTGACCAACTTACTAAAAAATAAATTTCATGCTAACCAGATCTGAATTATATAAAGGAGTAAATTATATACGGGACCCATATTTTACGGAAGTGGTTAGCATGAAGTTTATTTTTGAGTAAGTTGATCAATTGGCCAATAAAGTGCTGACACGTATGCGAGGCTCTATGTGTGTCAGCATTCTATTGGCCAGTTGACCAACTTACCAAAAAATAAACTTTATGCTAACCGAATTCTTATTTTACTATGTCCATGGATTCATAATAAAATATGGGTATTTTGCAGCCTTCTTAAATATTGGGAAGTGATTAATATAAAATTAATTTTAATTAATTAATTAATAAATTATTAACATACAGACGGATGATGATTTTTTTTCTGCGTATCAGCACTATATTGATCTATGAAATTAATTTCATATTAAATGTATCCTTTTATTTGCATGTGGTCCAATTATTCATTAGGAAAACAGCTGGCAGATAATCTACAAAAAGGAAATTATTTTTTCGTCTTTTATTTTATTTCAACTTTTTTAATGTATATTCTACTATTATATAACAATATACTTATCATTATCTCGTATTCCCCTATATTTTTAAATTTAGTTAGTATTTAAAAAAATTCATATCCTTAATAACATTAATATTTAATATTATTGTAATTAATATATTATTACAATATAATATAAAAGAATATTAAAAATAAAAAAATGTCGTCACCACTTCTTGTTGTTAATATTTGTACGTTTTTCTTTGGTTATATCATATGTTGGTGGTGATATGGAGATCTTATCATTTTACATTAATCATTCACACACCTATGACCCATCCCTTATAAAATTATTAAAAGAAAGTCAGTTCATTTCCTTATTAATGCCAGAAAAAGTAATGACTGTGATGATAAATAAATACTCATTATAACAAGTGATAAATTTATGTTGTTATTAAATATTAAGGTATGCATGAGGATATTTAAAATTAAAAATAAATAAAAAATGTATATTATTATTTTATTTTATCATTTAAAATTTATATTAATTGCAATTTAAATTTATTATGTAATGAGTCAATATGTAAATTATTTTTCTATTCTGCTGGAAATTAAATTTGTTAGTATTATTATATTACTACGAAGCCTAATATATACAAGAGTAATGCTACAGACAAATTATTTTACAAACATTTTATAAATTGATGATGTGACATACTCCACCTCAGCATATTGATTAATAAATTATTTCAATGTAGTCTTCGGTCCCACACAATATGATGAGGTGGAGTATGCCTCATCAGCCATTTATAAAATATTTATAGAATAATTTGTGTCTGTAGTATTATTCTATATACAAAAAGCCCAAAAGTTAAAAGTTTATAAAATAATTTATATATAGACTACTTTCATGACTAATTTTAATTGCGAAAATTAATATGAAATTTTGAGTTATAAGATAGAATAATAATATGTGAGCCTTTTTTTTTATTAATTTATTGCATGTATGAATATTTAATATTGACATAATTTTTTTAATATTTTACTAACAATACAAAAAAAAGGATTTTTGGGGGAATATTATTTTTTCCATTTATATGTCTTATCCAAAATGAAAAGTGGACAGCTAATTTGGGACATAACCCAAAGGTCTCTCTCTAGCAATGAAGCTAGAAAAGAAAGAAGCAATATCAATTGCTCGTCTCCTACTAAAACTGATCCAGCCTTCAGAAAATATTGGTAAAAATTCAGAGGGTGCATCAATTTCTGGCGCTGTTTTCAATGTATCTACAAGCATGATCGGTGCCGGAATTATGTCAATTCCGGCAACTCTCAAGGTCTTGGGCATAATTCCGGGCTTCTTCATAATTATAATAATGGCCTTTCTGGTGGAAATTACGGTGGAGTTCCTATTGAGGTACACGCATTCCGGCGAGTCGAACACTTATGCCGGTGTTATGGCAGAGTCATTTGGGAAGGTTGGTTCAGTTGCACTGCAACTTTGTGTCATGGTATCAAACCTCGGTGCTCTTATCATTTACTTGATTATAATTGGTAAGAGCAACATCTTTTGATAGGGTATTTCTAGGGTTATAATACTAGATTATTTTGCCATTATTTTGCAAAAATTGGATTGGGGAGTTTAAGGATATGTTTGGAACTAGGAACTTGAAAAATCATTACACTATATTTATTAGATTTTTTAGAAGATACTAGAGTCTGCAGCTTCTAGTAATATGTGAGTCATATTAGAACTGAAAAAATGCATAATATAGGGAGATTATCATTGTATAGTGTATAGATTGTGCTGTCATTTAACGAATTTTTCTTAATTTTAAACCTTCAAAATAATTTTTTGCTGAAACTCGTGACACCCTTAAATAATTTGTTACCAGAAATCAGATTGTGATCAAATGTGGCCACTTCCCACAGTGTATTTGTGAACATCTTGCATATTGCCTTGAAGAAAAGAGTAAAATGAGTAACCATCATCTTTCAATTAAACCATAAGCATCATAATTAAATGTTTTTATGAATATATATGACTCGAGTGAGAGGAGTTGCTAGCAAGTTTGCTGATTCTAGTTTACTATTCTTAGGGGATGTTCTCACAGGTAGTCAGTCCAAAGAAACATTGCACTTGGGCATTCTCCAAGAATGGTTTGGCATCCACTGGTGGAACTCGCGTCCATTTGCGCTCCTATTTATTGTGCTTTTCGTTTTGCTTCCCCTGCTCCTACAGCCACATGTAGGTCAGACTTCAGATACATTGTTAACATTAGAGATATGAATGACCTTTCCACAAATTTCTAATAAGTTATAATTCTCCTGATGACTGTGGAGTAACACTTGGCTCCTAATAGTTAGGCTGCCAACATAAATTACCTTCTTCCCTCTCTATACATTGTCAACAATTCCAATGGAATTCTTAAGATTGTGTATATATCATTTACTCTTTAATAATTATGTTATCCTAAGTATAAATATTCAATATTAAAAGTGACTTTGTCAAAATTGCTTCTGTCAAAGTTTTATGGCTTATGTGTGCATAATATCCTTACTTTGCGACTTCTATTTCCTGCAGAATCCCTGGCACATGCTTCAGCAGCATCTATTCTCCTAGCAGTGGTGTTTGTTGCTATAAGTTTATCTATGGCAATTTACGCAATATGGCAAGGCAAAACACAGAAATTGAGATTGACACCGGATATTGCCAATGCGGATTCCTTCTTCAAACTTTTCACCACCATCCCAGTCTTGGCCACAGGCCTCGCTTGCCATGTTACTAGTAAGAGTTCATCAGTTTGGTGGTCCCATTTCTCACTACTAAGTCACTTATATATATCTCATGTAGTTCAAACACAAAGGGTACTCAAAATTTGAAAATTCAACAACCAAACAAATGGCATGTTTTTCTTCGATGTGCAATTATCTTGGTGCTTATAAGTTTTAATGTGGAAATTTTGATTTAAACTCTATTGAATGCTGCAGTTCATCCAGTAAGAGCAGAGCTTGGTAAAACTTCTGATATAACCTCAGCTGTCCGAATATCTCTACTACTCAGTGTCTCCATATACTTTGCTGTAGGATTTATCGGGTACTTACTATTTGGCGACTCAATTATGGCTGACATGCTTGTGAACTTTGATCAAAACTCTGATTCCCCAATTGGTTTGCTAGTAAATGACCTTGTTCGGTTAAGCTATGCGATCCACCTGCTTTTAGTATTTCCAGTTATAAACTTCTCTTTAAGGGCTAATGTCGATGAACTACTCTTCCCAGAGAATCTTCCATTATCCACAGACATCCCCAGATTTGTGTCCCTTACCTGTGTGACACTCGCAGTTATTTACTTTGCAGCAATAGTCATCCCCAATATATGGTACTTTTTCCAGTTTGTTGGATCAACCACAATCGCTTGCCTTGCATTTGTATTCCCAGGCGCAATCGTTTTAAGGTACAATTCATTCCATTTCACTCTTTGTCAGTATTTTTGTTCCTCTAAAAGTTTTCTGAATATCGTTATATTTTTTTTGAATGGCAGAGATGCTCATGGTATATCAACAAGGAGGGACAGGATTATGGCTGTGGTGGTGATTATTCTAGCAGTAGTAACAAGCATTATTGCCATTTCCAACAATTTGTACAGTTCAGTTGCATAGAAGTAGTTATAATTCTTTGTTTTATCTCCATCCTGGGGTTTGGCATTGGAACAACATAACCCTCATTAATTGTAATTTTCTTTTTGAAGCCCCTGTTTTTTTGAGTGATGCCATTATAAATACAATGAATTTTCATAATCATCATCAACCTCAAGTTTATATTAGTAAACCTCACGGTAATAATCACTAGACTCACCTGACTTAGTTTTTGGTTTGACAAGTGAATCATAACTTATAATCTATTTATATAGAATAAATTACTTCAAGTAACCATATCAATAATCAATAACTATATATAATAAGTCAAGAGGTTATTCAATTTTCAATTGCGTTAAGTTAATTAATTTAGTTGGTCGAGTTGAGTTTACTCAAATGAGATGGTTCAAATTAAGGTTTTTCCCTTCCTTTTCTTATTAGGTGGCAAAACCTTCATAAGTATGCTATATATATACATGTATATAATAATCCACATTTTAAAATTCATGCAAGTGCATATTTTCTATATATAATAAGCCGAGAGGCTAACCAATTTTCAATTGAATAAAGTTAATTTAGTTGGTCTCAAATGAGTTGCATCAAATTAAATTAATAAATTATTATTCATTGAACTTACATTAATAAATTATTTATTGAACTTTTATTTTTCATTCCAAACACTTCTTCTCTCACTAATGTGTGTGTGTGTATATATATATATATATATATATATATATATATATATATATATATATAAGGTATTCATGACTTAAATATGAATTACTACCCTAAACTATGGATCATATTCCAATTCGGTGATCCACCTTTCAATTTTGTCAATTAGATGATTAAACTATTAATTTTTTTCACTTACATTCAATTGAGTCTGCCACGTCAGAAATTGCTGACGTGGCTCTTTAATTAGGCTGATGTGTAACTAAAAAAAGAATATTTTAATATTTAATTACACAATTATTATATATGAAAGGGCAAATTTGTCAAACCACTTTATATTATACAATAATACTAATCAAAAACAACAAAATCTAAATCCTTCCAACCTTCTGTTAGAACCATCTTCTGCTAGAACCATGTCGTCTCCGTCCCGGTCCATCAGAACCCTCATCCAGAGGCCAGAAGGAGGCCTTAGTCATGGATTATATTATACGTATACAAACTTGGTTCAATGTCATTCTCCTTCATTTGACGCCACACCCATAACAGTTCCTCAACCATACCAATATTCCCAAAACTCCTAATCAAAGAATTTGAGGACGAAACATTCATCAAAAAGCCTCCGTCTTTCAACTCACGAAATAAATACCGAAATTGACTTGAATCACCAGAAACAGATAGGATATCAATCAATGAATCATAGCATTCAAGATTATAAGTAAATCCCTCTCTCTTCTCAAATCAGAGAATAACCCTGAGCTGCTCTCACTCTCTTCTCAAATCAGAGAATAACCCAGAAACTATACTCAATATCTGCCGCGCCACTTCTCTAACTCCCGATCTTTACCGAATCCCGACACAACCATGCATTCTCAGATCCAAAAAATAAAAAATGAAAAAGAAAATACAGTGGGTGGGGTACTAAAAAATCGGCGCCGGCGGTTGGATTGAATGACAGTGTGGCCCGAGAGGCGGACTTGCAATGTAGAACTTGTACTATCTCTCCTCCTCCGTTGCTCTTCATTTGATTTATAGATCCAGATTTACACCCTTTATTTGATTTGTGTACTCTGTCCCTCTTTAACTCACAGCTTACACTTGTCTCTGCTTAATCCAATCTAGTTGAGTACTTTGTTTTTGATTGAAGTTAGGCATTTTTCTGTGAGTGATGATCTATTTCTTCAGATCTGATGATTTTAGACTTTGATTGAGTGAATAGCTTTGATCGAAATTGGGGGAGGAGAGATTTGATCGCTATCTGTTTGTTTTATTTAGCCTTTTATTGTTTTTAATTGGTATTAATATTTAATATAAGGTGATTTGACAATTGTACCCCTTAATGTATAATAAATGTTTAATCAAAAATTAAAATATTCTTTTTTGTTACACATCAGCTTAACTTTGACCCACCAAAACTGTGACGCCCCCAAAGTAGGTCCAATCCATCCAACCTATTCTGAGTTGCCAAATACATGGTACAGAAAACAACTACAATTTTATTGCTACAATTGTCGTGCAAAATACAACAACACATATACTGTGAGTTTTAATACCAACTGTGACTCATCTCCCAACTATGGACAGCACCTCATATTGATACATTATATAAACGTACAGTTAATAACTGTTTTAAAAATTAAATATTTGGAAAGTGCTTAAGGAAACCTTCGTACATAGGAGGCCATGAATCTAAGTTATGATAGATATCATATGTCTAGAGAATTATCCTTGGTTGATCCAATAGACCCCAAAGAAAAACGAGAAGATTACTATCATGTTCCTTCCAATGGTGAGTCTTATCTTGACATATAACTATCTCCACCGTCTGCGATTGAATATTATGTTTCAACCAAACTCCAAGATCATATAGGTAATGCTCGTAGATATACTCAGCAAGTGGATGTGCACAACCCTATCTTACAATAACAAGAGATTGTATGTCATTAGACATCTTGTATGATAGTGGCAAAACACCTTTCCAAAGTTGGGTTCACCTCACCCTATTGTTGTTCACCAAAATCAATTATTAAGTGACGTATAATATACGACACACACATCTTAGGTCCTCAATACAATTATATATTGTATGTCATGCCGTTTTATAATGTGTTGAGAAATTTTGACAGTCTCGGACCACCACACTATTTTCCTGTTATCCCCGCTCGACCCAGCTACACTCTTATTACCTGAAAGGAATTATGAAGCAAAAGAGTGAGCACAACTAGCTCAGTAAAGAATATTATGACTAAAGATAATTAAATTATCCATAGCCTTCATCAGTAATAAATCAGAAATTTAGAACATATGGTAGATGATGAAACTTTTTAACCATAGTTGCAGCGGAACGAGTAATCCATTAGAAGAGTCAAATAGACCATAAAGTCTATTATCTTCTCCATGTTAAAAGTTCACCAACAATGCTTTAATTCCTGTAACATCAATTAACAGTTTTTGTCCACAATCATGTGAATAACTCATAACCATAATTGTGGTTCTAAATTCCTCTTCTCATCTAGGACGAAGATAATTTATATCATCTGTCTTTACCTGAAACATCAAAGATCGTGGTTATACCAAATCACAGTTCATGTTCATAATCATATTAATAAATTCATCTTTGCACTACGGGCCAAAGATATTTATCAACAGTTCATCTTTGCACTACATACCAAAGATATTCAGTAACATGTCATCTTTGCACTACGGGCCAAAGATATTCATCAATAATTCATCTTTGCACTACAGGCCAAAGATATTCAGTAACATGTCATTTTTGCACTATTGCCAAAGATATTCATCAATAATTTATTTTTGCACTACAGGCCAAAAATATTCATATCTTAAAGAAACATACAATCATTTCAGAATTTATATAAACCATAATTATAATTATGTTGATCAATTCACCTTTGCACTTAAGCTAAAAATATTCAATTGTAAATTCAATGGTCATGATCATACCAGTCAACAATTTATCTTTGTATTACTGGCCAAAGAGAACTCATAGTCACGATCATACTAATAATCTACCCATCTTTACACTTAAGTCAAAGAGAAATTTCATCACCGAGATTATAAAAATGTTATATATGATAATAAAAACAATATGATCAACAATTGCATTTAATTTCAAAAGTAAGATTCATAAATCAATGATTTTATAACACCTTAATCCAAATGTTATAAATCTATTAATAATCTCATAATCTAATATCATTAATATTACCACAATATCTTAATCATTTTTTAAACTTATAAACAATTTATTTTAATTATTTATACTTTACTAATTAATGCATTTAATCATCCTAAAATGCCAAACTCATAAGATTTCATCACCAATAACCAACAACCTCATCAAAAATCTGCATATACCATATATAGGATATTAAATGGTAGGGGCAATAATGTAATAAGCCTAAGGACAAAAAGAAAAAGGGACTGCCGCTACAAGCTGTAGCGGCAGGGAGAATATTTGACCAATCCCAGCCTTCCATTGTCCAGATCAACGGTAATCAACTTGGTTGCTGAACAGTGTCCATAGCAAACGTTTGCTATGGATGAATACCCATATATATATATATATATATATAGGGACCGGATCAGGTCCGGGAGTCCGGATTTTAACAAAATTCGGACCTTTTTTTTTTTTTTTTTTTTTGCTTTTTTTTTTTTGAAACAGCTAAAAAAAAAATTTTTTTTTTATGGAATTGGAATTTTTACATTATACAGTGTTTTGGGTGTGATTTGGATGCCTATAACGAAACATGTCTGTACAGTCTGGGCAGACTGTACATACATTGGTTGGTGTGGGTGTTAAAAACACACCCAAAACACTGTATTATTGAAAAATTTCAGTTCCATAATTTTATTTTTTATTTTTTTAGTTGTTCTACAAAAAAAAAAAAAAAAAAAATTTTTGGTCCGGATTTTGGGTCCTGTCCGGACTCCCGGACAGGATCGGTTCTGTATATATATATATATATATATATGGTCCGGATTTTAAGCTCACCTCTTATCTAGCTTACCTTACTCACCCCTCTTTAGCGACCTACGATTCGGTCCGTCGCTAAAAGTTAAGACGACGATTCTATATATAGCAACGGATCGAATCGTCGTCCGGTCCGTCGCTAAAGGGGATGAGCCAGGTGAGCTAGATAAGGAGTGAGTTTAAGATCCGGACCGTGTATATATATATATATTATTTATCTTCCTTTTTTCTTTCTTACTAGTTAGTAATTAGCAAAACCCAAAAGTATAAGACCTCTAAACTTGATAAATATATACATTTACAACTTTAATAGTATACATCAAATAAAAATAATCATCCATATATATTTTCAAAGAAGTTTGTGTTTTCTAATAAACCAGAATATTAAATTTCAGTCTTTTTTTTTGCCAGCTGACAACAGACAAACAGTATCACCGCAGATCTGCTTGAATGTACAATATCATATCTTCTTCTTCCTGATTCAAAATTTAATAATGCATATATGATACAGCAACCTTGATGGGGATGGGGTCCATATCTTAATACATTTGCTGTAATACTAGTATATATGACAAGATGATGTTGGACGTACGACCTCTAATTCAAAATTTCAGTCTCTTGAAGCCAGTGGCGGCGGATCCAGCTATGGGGCGGGGGCACCTGCCTCCACTGGATTTTCATGGAGCAAGGAAGCATTTATATTAAAAAATATTAAGAAATCAAGTATTGAAGTTGGAAAATATTTATTTGAAGAGCTTAAAAAATTAATTTTATTAATCTTACATTCCTGATACTATTATTTATTTAATATAGTTTACAAGTCTCACATTTCCACTACCTTGGTCAAATTTATTTAATATTTGTCTAAATTCAATGGAGCAAAAATTGATTCAGTCTCTCCTTTTTCATTCAAAAACTGCGGATTACGGAATATCCCAATTTCAAAAATTACAGAGTATTTAACAATTGTTTTAGGAATTATTTGTAATTATTTATGAAGAGAACTCCATTAAATAAAAGTTATTTAAGTATGTATTCTATTCTATTTTTATTTTTTTTACTTTTGTAATTTATTTTGTAAGGTTACTTGTTACTTGTTAGTGGTTTAATTGAGATTATTTATTGTTGTTGCTAATTACACTTGACTACTCATATTATTTATTGGTTTTGTTTTTAAGTTGAATTAATTTTTAAATATTTATTGATTGTTAATTAGGCTCTAAACATACAAATTTTGAATTTATTCCTGAAAATGTTCAAGCCGAAGGAACTAGTGACGAACCTGTCACTGCTAATATTTACCAAGAAACTCACTCGCAAAATATTAACGATTAACCCCCAAACCCAAACCCATACACCGGTATCTCCTTCCCTTAATTAATATTGAGAGGGATCTCGGTAAAAGACAACCAATGAGTTCTTATCCCGCTAGTAAAAAAAAGAATTTTAGAAGAAGTTATTTACTCGGGAGCCCGACTCAACCAATACCTCACAAAGAGAGAATGTAATTATAGAATTATTTAGTTTTGTAATTATTTTATTAAAATTTTATTCTTAAGAAGAAAAAAATTTGAATTTGCCCGAATTGCAAGGCTGGATCCGTCCCTGCTTGAAGCTTTGATGTTCATCATGTACCACAAGAACATGCAAGTGTGTTAATTGTCACGGATATATATGGGTACAACACGTAAACTATTTCTGTAATTCTGATCTTAACCTTTGATCTTCATACATATATATAGGGGGGAATTCAACCTTATAATTTAGTGGAGTCAAAATCGAAAAAAAAAAATTCTTCAAAATAAAAATTTAATAACATGAAACACAACTAAATAATTCTCAAATATTATTTATAATAACATTTTTCGAGGTTTTATTGCTTAAAATTGTTGCATGATAACCTCATTTTTAATAGTTGCAAAAATATCATGCTCAATGTAAGTTAATAAACAATCATTCATTCATTCATCTCCCATTTGGTTACGGAGTTCATTGTTCACGATATTCATGACTAAAAATGTTCTTTCAACAGTTGTAGTAGCAACGAGCAAAAGTAGAACCAACTTTAGCAACAAATAGACTTAAGGATACACATCATCCTTTCTTTTCTTAATTTTTTTATATCAACTAAAAGGTATTCATATCAATTTTAAACCTGAAAATACCACAACTTAATATCAAAATTGATTCTCTATTAATTTGGAACGGAGATACTAAATTACTCCATCAAGCATTAGAGAAGGAAAAAAAATCTAAATTTATTTATATACTCTCTCTCCCTAAATTTGTATAAACAAAATGAAAATTTAGAGTGAGACCGTGAATGAATTTTTTTTAATAGAAAATAATAAGTAAATAGTAAAAGAAAGTGACACGATAGGAAATAAATGTTAGGGATAAAATGTGTATAAAAATTAAAGAGAGAAACTGAATAAAAATTTTAAAATTAAATATAACACAATTTTAGAGAGGAAATTAATTTAAGGAGTGCTAAGTTGAATAAAATATTTATTGTTGTTAAATGTTGGAAAAAAAAATACAAAAATCAAATAAATTTTAATTGTTAAAAAGAGAACAATTTTTTTTAAAGAAAAAAAGTAAAAGAGTACAATTGTTTATTAGTTATACACGAGAAAAAATAAGACTAAATAATTTTACGAAAATGTATAATTAATATTTGATATTTTAATATGACACAATGAAATTACAACACATGTTCCATGACCCTTAAAAATTTAGTGAGGGTAGATGCCCCTAGCTTGGATCCGTCCCTGTATATAAAGAGCTTTCTATGATCTTTAGCGACGAGTAAAATCGTCGTTATAAGTTATGAACCGTTGCAATAGCCTAGAATCATCGTTATTGCTCGGTTTAGACTTTATGGCGATGGGTTTAACTGTCGCTAAAAATAACCCGCATGCGAATCACCTGCTTAAGAAGGGGATTATATATATATATATATATATATATAGAGAGAGAGAGAGAGAGTCCGGATCAGGTCCGGACTCCCGGATTTTGTTAAAATTCGGATTTTTTTTTTTTGCTTTTTTTTTTTTGAAACAACTAAAAAAAAAAAATTATGAAATTGGAATTTTTATATTATACAGTGTTTTGGGTGTGATTTGGATGCCTATAACAAAATATGTCTGTACAGTCTTGGCAGACTGTACATACATTGGTTGGTGTAGGTATTAAAAACACACCCAAAACACTGTATTATTGAAAAATTTCAGTTCCATAATTTTTTTTTTTTTAGTTGTTCTACAAAAAAAAAAAAAAAAAAAAAAATCGGGTCCGGATTTTCTCCCGTCCGGGAGGTCCGGACCTGATCCATTTTATATATATATATATATATATATATATATATATATATATATATATATTATTATATAAGACATCATATTACAGTTTATGAGAAGGAAATCAGGTGAGAATCAAAGCAGGTTAAGTCCTTGTCAATGCTATCGGCCAAATTCTCACAAAGTTACGAATTTGTCTGTTTAGATTAGGAAGTTGGTAATTCAAAAGTAAAAAAGAAAATTCAAATGAATAAAAAAAGATAAGACTTGTGAATATTATTGGACAACCATAAGTAGTGCTTAAAATAGAATGCATGTGGACAATAGAAGGAAGAGTAAGCAAAATCCTACATTGCGTCCAGATACATTATAGTGTACTAATCTTTTAATAATATTCTCCATTCACGTCCATGTACCCATCACTAATAATAACATTTTGGTAACTAACTAACTAATGAAGTAATATATATAATAGGGGGAGTAATTAATAACTTCATATATAACATTGGGAATAAATCTTTTTTTAGCCAGATGATTTGGGTCAAGAGCTTTTCTACGCCGACCGGTCCTAGCGACATTGCTAGCGACCGGTTTTTTTTTTTTTTTTTTTTTTTTATAATGTCTCCCAAATAATTTATAAAATTTATTGGAATTGAAATTTTTACAGAATAAAGTGATTTGGATGTCATTTGGATACATATAAAAAATATGCCTGTGCAGACTGTACAGGCATATTTTTTACATGTATCCAAATGACATCCAAATTACTTTATTCTGTAAAAATTTCAGTTCCAATAAATCTTATAAATTATTTGAGAGATATTACAAAAAAAAAACAAAAAAAAAAAAAAAAAAAAACCCGGTCGCTAGCAATGTCGCTAGGACCGGTCGGCGTAGAATTTTTGTTGGGTCAATAAGTAATCTGACCACGCAACTCTTTTTAATTAACTACCACCGTAGCCATACCCCATACGTAACATTTTATTTATTATTTATTATTTTATTTTATTTTATTGTATTGAATTAAGATTATGTTGGGGCTATTTATTCCGGATTTATTAAAATTAGTTTTGCAAGTGTTAATATATAAATTGACTCCGGATTTAGTTAAGTATTTTTTTGGACTCTATTGGTTGGGTCGAAAATAAATTGTTTATATTATAAATGAAAATTTGGTGTAAGCGTGTCAACTTACTCTTTTGCCCTTATGAAAATACATATATATATATATATATATATATATATATATATATATATATATATATATATATATATATATATATATATATATATACACACACACACTATGCAGATAGATAGTAAAATATTCATCTACAAACAAAAAAGCAGCAAAACTCCCGTACAAGACCTTTGAGCTTTCCGGGATGGCGCCGGCCACAAGAGTCATCGCAGCTCACGCCCCACTCCTCCCGGAGCAAAACTCAAAGTCGCCGGAGAAGCCTGCATCAGTTTCGGGGGCGGTGTTTAACGTGTCGACAAGCATAATTGGAGCCGGAATTATGTCAATCCCGGCAACTCTAAAGGTCTTAGGGATAGTTCCGGCATTCATCTTGATTATATTGGTTGCTATTTTGGTAGACATATCAGTGGATTTCTTGAGGTCTACGTACTCCGGCCACTCGATAACTTATGCATCCTTGATGAAGGAGTCATTTGGACGGTCAGGATCTGTTGCAGTGCAAATTTGTGTCCTGATCACTAACTTTGGTTGCTTGATCATGTATCTGATTATAATTGGTAAGCATGCACATTTATTTGTTTATTTTCTGCAATACATACTTGTTTATGAGAACGATTTGTGGTGTGGTTATATATCATGCTTGATTCGTGTGTTCCTTTTGTGATTTTCTCTCTCTTTTTTAGAGAAAAGTATTTGTTTGTTTAATTTTATTTTAGTTTGCATATTCCGAGGAGTAATTACTTAGTTTGCCATATTATTTATGAAAATTAAATACTAAATTATTATTTTTAATAAATTTTAGAAGAGTAAATATTTAGATTTTACACTCGATTTTGTTACATGTACTTGACTTTTGAAACGTTAATTAAAAAAAAGGAGAAGAAAGGTGATAGATCTCTCTTTATGCTATGTTTGTATTGAAAAAATGAAATAGAGGAATGAATGAAATAAAAATAATGTATTTGATGAAATATATTAAGATTTGTATATTTTAGGATACTTGTCAATATTTTGTTTAAATAACTAAACAACCTGTGTCTAGTTGAGAATATCATTTGCCCATATTCATCATCTTGTAAGCACTACATTTCTGTTCTGTTCAAAAAGCATGCCTTTAAATTTTAATCATTTAGCTCAACTTTATCAGACCATGTATACATTTCAAGACTGTCTGGAGCAGCAGTTGCCTGCTGAGCTGTTATTTCTTAGCTTTGAATAAACTAATTATGCTCCAGTTACTTACTTGGAAGGAAAGCAGTCTCTGTTTTGATGGAAAACTGGATAGAATCCTAATCTATTCAACTATGGAGAATTTGTATGTTAGGAACACGTATATTGCCAGCACTTAAAAAAGAGAAATCAAAAAAGTTTTAAAAAATACCTAAATAAATTACACTAAAGATCGAGGGCTCTGGACCTGTAACTCTTGGTGATGATATGCAGTTAGTAGTGTGCTAATAAGTGGTGTTTCAGGAGATGTCCTCTCAGGAAATCAGCCGGAAGGAGGAGAGGTGCACTTGGGTGTTTTGCAAGAATGGTTCGGCATTCACTGGTGGAATACACGCGCTTTCACACTACTCTTCACTGCTATATTCATTTTGCTTCCATTGGTCCTCTTTCGCCGCGTAGGTCAGTAGAAATCTTGGTAACATCCATCTGTACGTGTCCCCAGTTTAAGTGACCTTTTTTTTGGTTGTTTTCGACATTCCAGAATCATTGAGGCATAGTTCAGCAGTATCTGTTCTGCTTGCATTGGTGTTTGTGGGGATATGTTCAGTGCTGGCAATCTCTGCACTCTTGCAAGGCAAAACACAGAGCCCAAGACTAATACCCCAGTTGGACAATCAAGCCTCCTCCTTCTTCAACCTTTTCACTGCAGTTCCTGTCATTGTGACTGCCTTCACTTTTCATTTTAATGGTAACTACATATCATTCTCCAATCTTCACTTCAATGCCAAAAATCACTCTTCAAATGAATGATTGCAGTTCATGCTATTGGAGTGGAGCTTGGGAAAGCTGCTGACATGACCTCGGCTGTCCGAATTTCACTACTACTTTGTTCTGCAATTTACTTTACCATCGGAATCTTTGGTTACCTTCTTTTTGGAGATTCAACCATGGCTGACATACTTGTAAATTTTGATCAGACTTCTGGCTCAGCAATGGGATCGTTGCTTAATGATATAGTTCGATTAAGCTATGCTTTGCACCTAATGCTGGTGTTTCCTCTATTGAACTTCTCTTTGAGGTCGAACCTTGATGAATTGCTCTTCCCTAGAAAGCCTCTTTTGACAACTGATGATAAAAGATTTTTGTCCCTCACTTTTCTTCTGTTAGTTCTCTCTTACTTGGCAGCTATAGCCATCCCAAGTATCTGGTATCTATTTCAGTTTTTGGGATCAACTTCAGCTGTCTGCCTTGCATTCATCTTCCCTGGAGCAATTGCTCTTTGGTAAAACTCTCTCTCTCTCTCTCTCTCTAAAATATCTATATCTATGTATATGTAATCCCTATGTAAAACTAATGAACTTGTATAAATGATAGGGATTTTCAAGGTACATTTTCAAGAAGGGACAAGATCATTGCAGCAGCAATGATCATTCTGGCTGTTATTACAAGCGCAATTGCTATTTCCAGTAATGTGTACAGTTTTACAGGGAAACAGTTCTTAATTTAATTTTTGTAATTATCTTTCAGTTTATACAGAAATTTTTGGTTCACCTCATTTTGCAGTCAGGTGCATGCAATCTTATATTGTTGTTTGTAACTTCAAAATTGGATAGGTGCAAGTATTCAGTATTCCTTGATTGATTCCATGGAATAAAAAAAATAGATCCGGTTACCATTAAGTTAACTTCATGGTATGTGATCAATACAGTGCTGACGAGAGAGATCGCCTCCAGCATGTGTGTCGACACTATATTGGTCAATTGACCAAAATTAACTTCATGCAATATCTATATATATATTATATATAGCAAAAAAATGCAGTAGAATTACACTACATTTTATTTTTCCCGAGCCAGCTTTCTTTTGTCTCTCTTAAATGACTTTTAAGTAGTATATATGTTTTTGGATACTCTTTGGTATCTACGTTTTCTTTTTCTCTTCTCTTTATCACCAGCACAACTTTCTGGGTTCTTATTTGCTTATACTGAAGTTGTACAATGTTAAAGTAACTCCATTAGCAAGATGTCCAGTTAATCAACAGTTTAATAAACATTGAAGGCTAACAGATTATATACTTTTAACAATGCAAATTCAGAGAGCTTGGTATCAGGAATAGAGATGTGTTTAATTGATTAAACACTGAAACACAACTTTCAGAAGTCCTTTCGAATAATAATCTATTATCACCAAAGAGCACATATATGCATCAAGTCCAAGCCAAATTCATGCACAACTGTAAGTAAAGAACAGACGGAAGCATGAATTTATCCGGAATTTAAAATACCATTGAACAAAAGAGACACAGCAATTTCCATCAATCAGTTGTAATAAAATCCATCATGATGCATGGAAACAGATTTCTAGTCAACTGAGTATTCTTCTATGCCCATGCTGTAATTATACATGAAACAAACCTTAGGAGGAATCATTGTATCTCAGATCTTCGAACCTCTTCAGCAAATTTAACTTGTGTTTCTCAACTTCGACATCCTCTATGGAATCTGGAGTAGACCTGATCACGGAGATTGCTCCAGCATTGTGTAGAGCCCCAACAGCTTCATCTGCACCATTGAAGGATATTTTTTTCTAATGAAATAAAAACCCATAAACAAAGTAATTATGACAATCAAAAGAAAGAAATCTCTCATCAATTTTGTTTCTGAATTGTTTTAAAAAGAGAATCCTCAACCAGAAAAATGCATGGGAAGTATATTTTATTATTAGACAGGAAAATTGGAACCGAGTATATTTGAATTTTACCTATTTGTATTTTTACCCCCCATTGAGGGTCAAAATACAAACAATTTTCCTGTCAAATTTTCATGCTCACATAGAGTATTTGATAAAGTTAACTATAAGAACCTTCGGATCATCACTTTTAAGACCATGACGTCAGTTAAAAAGGATTCACCTTCTAGTTGCTTCATTTAAAATTTAAATGTTCTAAAATTTAAAATTTCATCTTTTTACATATAATTTATATAATGTATACTCTTAGCAACAAATGATATTGCTCCATTAACAAGAGAACCCATTCACCTCCTAGTTTCAATCATGTAAGTACCTTTCTAATAAGCAAATCCCCACCAAGTCTCACATTCTTTTATATGGATTTTAGCAAAATTTAAAAGGAAAGGGATAAAGGTGGAAGTAAAAGCTGCTTAGGGAACGGGACACTTTATCTTGTTTGCTAATAGAGGAACATGAGAGGGGAAGGGAGGAACCCCTATGGGTCAAAATCCTTTCCTCCCCAAAATTAGTACAAGATGAAGAAAATGATTAACCAATGAGCCTGACTTGTTATATACTAAAAACCTTTATTAAAAACTTATGACATTATACAAATTGGGAAAAAAATAGTGACAAACAATTTAAAGTGGCCTATGTTTCATTCCTTTTTGTAGAAGGAATTCTTTCATTATCTTACGTCTTACCTCTCCCCTTGAGATACATGCTTTCTTTCCCGTTACTTATAATAGTATCAATACATACATATTTTCACTTTACAATTCTTTCTTTTCAAGTATATTTCTTCATCTAGTCGACGGATTTCATGGGATTTGTCTTTATTAAGAATTTACTGAGACTGATCAGTAGGAAATATGAGTACCAGTGCAGTGATGACGAAATTGAGATTTGGCTGGTGAAATGGACGGAAGATTTTAAGCTAAACAGGATGTAGATGAGCCGGATCGAGCTTGGCTCGTTTGATTAGTAAAACAAATTGAAAACGAGCTCAATTATCAAGCTAGTTTTAAGTAATCAAGTCCAGTTTGAACATAAGTAGCTCGACTCATCAGCTAGCGAGCCAGCTCGTGTTCAAGCTCATTTGATTTGTTTGATAATTAACAAGGGTCGTTCATTTTTTTAATATTGTAAAATATGTATACTACCAATTTTTAATCTAAATATATAGAAAATATGCAAAGAAATATATTGGAGAACATGAATTCTAGATTGACTTGAGCTTGGCTGGTCTAGAAATTAAGTGAACTCAGTTCGAGTCCAGCTTGAAAAAACCAGGGTAGGCTGCTTGATTACAGCCCCAGATGAAGGTGTCCTTTGAGTTACTGGCCTGGCTACAGAGGTGATCTTGGAATAGATTTAGGTAAACACAAGTATGAATGAAGATTGATGTTCCCTTCAATGGTCTTTTCATGGAGCTAGCTGTTGATTTGGTGTTTGAAGTGGGTGAACAACGTGAAGGGCTGCAGGTACCTTTTCAGCGTGTTAAATAGATTTGGTAAAGATAGGGAAGATGAGGTGGGACTTGGGAGGAGTGTCAATGCCAAAAATTGCAAATGCACTTCAGTACTAGCATTAATTCCCATCAAGCATGGGTTTTTTCTCCTTTTTATAGCATGTTGGTTTAATTACAAGACTATTATCAATACCAACAAAGAGAAAGCTAAATAAGAAAAAGTCGCCCATTTTTCATGTGTGAAGTTTGAACAATTGGATAAGTAGAAACTGAAAGAAGGTGACCGTTATCCAAATTGAACTAAACTTTGCTAACAACTAATAAGTAACCAGTTTTAGCATTAAAAAACATAGAAGAATAAAGTAGTACAAAATATAAACCTCTGACCTGAATGTGAGAGGGCAACAAGAGCTTTTAAAGCTTCTTTCCGTGTGCGGTCATCTTTAGCAACCCCTAACATATTCACAAGCTTTTGAGCCCCTCCCATCTCCACAATTTTCATTCTTCTTTCATCTATGAGCAAAAAAAGAACAACATGAGATCTACAGGGTTAATCATACTTCACTTTAATGTAAATAATATTAAACAGGGGAAACCTAGGGTTGCATTACTTTCTCACTGGGGCAGAGCCGCAGAGCACAAACAAAATAATCCCTTTTATTAAACTTTCAATTCTGGATGAGGAAATAAGTAGTATGAAAAAAGATATCAAGAAAATTAATTTCACGCGTTAGATGAGTTGCTCAATACATATTGCTCTCTACACATTTTTCTAACTCGATTATAATTTCTAGAGATTTTGTTTTTTATTGCCTAAAACTTGTTACAAGTACAATATATTAATACTAAATACAGAACATGAGAATAAGAGAGATGTAAGATCTCATTTAAAACCTACAAATTTAATCTTTCGTCTTACATTAACCAACTTATTTGAATTTCATACACATGGACAAGTTAAGATTGCTCAGAGTTGCCCAATTTACTCTTACTCGTATAAATATATAACCATGAAGATTTCCAACGAAGATTCAAAGAATTAATTTCAGAAGGAAATACAATTGATTAGCAGTAAGTTCTAAGGTGTCACACAAGCCAAGCCGGAAGCTACTCGCTTCTATCTCGTGATTGGATACAGATGGGAATCTATAGATCTCTAACAAGTTTTATGAGATAAAAACTAATGTAATTGTGTGTGCAATTTATTGTTCATAACCCGTGCACCTGAAACATCTGTATGAATATTACCATCAATTGCAAAACGAGCTAATCTGGATGCTCCCATTCTTTTAAACAAAGGATCCTGGACTTGTAAAAGTGACACGGATTGCTGCATCAAATTATCTCCTACAAAGGTTAAAACATACTTTTCAAGTAAGAACCTTAAGGAAAAACATATAGCAAAAGAATTAGCAATTCACAAAATCGTTTGCATACCTAGGTATGGAAAGAATTGGTAACCGACAAATGTGGCAGTACCAGCAAAGAGTAGTTTCAAAAACCATCCTATTTTCCTTTCAGCCTCCTCTTCCATCGCTCGCTCGTCTAGAAGCCGCAGTAATTTTCATGAAGAATTAATAGCAGCATTTAACAAAGATCAGCATGATTTGAAAAACTAGTTTTTCTCCCATAAAAGAAAACAGTACATGATGCGACTTAAATAGAATAAAAAAAATCAACAAAACAATAGCAAATTAGCAATCATGTGCATTTAGAAGGGACGGAATGATTGGGCATTTGGCTACTTATAAGAAAAAGAAAGAAAGAAAAAAGGATTTGAATGTCCAGTTCATGAACAATCAGATCTAGTTAAGTACGTTTATATCTGTATTAATACCAAATATAGCGAGAAAAATTTTTGCAGAAGGAAAATGTAGAAGTGGAATATTCACAATGATAATCGAGGATCATAAATCTACAGGAGACAAACTAAGACAAATCATGCACATAGCCAATGATGAGATTCACATGCCTTATTTATTTTGTTCTTATTCTCGATAAGAAGGAGCCCCTAATCTCTACAAATGAGGGAAGGCTCATATGCGAAATGAATATGGTGAATTATAGTTGCAACCTTAGCATAAGTCTCGAGTTTTTTTTATTATATATAATTATCATTTTATGAATTATGAAGAGTATGAGTTCTCGCCGCCTTATTTTATTTTCCGGTAAGTCATGAGATCTCAGGATCCAGCGACAAGATTTCCATCTTGATGTTACTGAGTATTGTCATTGAGAATAAGTATCTATTGCCACTCTGAGTCTAACTACACAAAAAAATATTAAAAGGTCTCCTGTCTCGTGCAATACAGAATACATTTTTGATCACTCATATCCACTGTGACTGGTGAACATTACCCAATCTTTCTCATGAGTGTTCAGCTTATGCCATCTTGATAAGCCTAAACTCTGGCTACAGTCATTATTTTACTGTTTTAACGAATTAAAATTTATTGAATAAAGGTGGTCAGTGGTGTAGAATTTCTTTGGCTTGTACATCTGCACATATTTACATGATTACATTATATGAAGAGTGAGCACTTTCTCTTGATGTCAATGCCTACATAAATGTGCTGAGAGAGAAAACCAGTGAATTTTAGTCTCACTCGCTTTCACTCGTTCTCGTCAATATGAGCTTCTTTACCATGCTTTTGAAATCAGGTAATAATGAAGTTTGAGGCTGTGAAGCTTGTCATATAATCACCTCAAAAGCAGTGTTTTAAAAATCCCTACCTAAACGCTAGGCCCCCCATTGGCGCCTCGCCTAAGCGTTAGGCCCCCTGGCGCCTCACCTTGGCCGAAGGCGACAAAAAAATCTATCCGGAAAATTAGACAGAGATGTTTTTATTTATTTTAAGAACTACACAAACCAGATCTTGATATATTTATTTTTCTAATGATTTACCATATTTATATTATAGCATATCAAATCACAACAAGAAATGAACAATAGTTTTATTATAGTTATAATTTTTTGAACTTGTACCAACTTCAAATTATATAAATGATGATACATTTGTAATATTTAGTTTAATTCAATATAATTCTTAAATTTATGTTTAGTTTCTTAAGTTTTAATATTGAATTAAATTCTTGAAATTTTAAATTTTATTATTTAATAGCAATCTTGTTTATGAATAAAACTAATATGTTAAAAATATGTTTGAACTTTGAACAATTGCATGTTTGTGTTTGAAACACATTAACAACTAATAATATGGATGTGTTTGAACTTTAAGCAAATGCATTTATTATCTTTATTATAGATTGTTTTGCTTTATATTATTGTTTTGTTTGGATAAATGTAAGATAAAATATTAAAATTGGTTTAAAATAAAAAATTCCGCCTAGGGCCCCCCGGCCGCCCGCCTCCCTAGAGCTTTTTAAAACATTGCTCAAAAGTAATTTTACCTCTCTCTCTCACACAATTTTGTATATAAAATTAATCTTACTAGTTACTACTCTTCCTTTCATGCCCAAATTAATAACTTCATCCATATGTATTGTTATTCAACTTAAGTTGCAGGATACTTTTTTAACACTAGCCACACTTGTTCCCCATCAACATATGTATATTCATTATTCAACTTAAAGTTACAAGATACTTTTTAATGCTAAGCACACTGGTTCCCAATCAACATGAACCAGACTAAGACAGCCATATTAATTTAGGAAGAAAAGAAAGACAAAGTATATAAACACATACTTAGATATTATAGCACAATAAAAAATGCTGCAAAAAATATTCATTTCTGGGATCTTTTGAATACGAGTACACAAGAAGAAAATCTCATTTTTGAGAATTATAAACTACCTTGTTGAATATTGGCTCCCATTTGGTTTGTCAGTGAAACCCTCAATAAATACATGCACATCAAAGTCTTGGAATAATTAACTTCAGTGCCCACATTGTCAAAAAAAATCTTATTGTTTGAAATTTGCTCCATGAAATGAGGAATTCTGTCTTCTCCCATGTACTATAAAAGGGCACCCATCCTTATCTTATCTTAGTGTATTTGTGTGAGCTTGATTTCTCAACAATTTCAACAATTGGTATCAAAATCTTTGGTTCACACCGTTAGTGTCTAGGAAAGTGGTTCATAAGCAGTGCCTTTAAGAAAGTTGGTTATTTAATTAGTCATCGTTGCAAAGCACAGAGAGACTCCCACCCGACTTACACTTACCTGGCCAACTGGTACGATTCGTTTAAAGAGAAATCTCGCAGGTCACAAATACAAAGATGACAAGCACGAATATGAGGTACGAAGTTAAACTATTTGACGGAAAGTCAAATTTCAATATTTGGCAGTGTACGGTCAAAGATGTATTGGCTGAACAGGGATTGACAAAGGCACTAGCATGACAGATGAAAAATAGACGGAATTTGAAGCAAAGGTCGTGACAACAATCAGTTTGAGTTTGACACCACAGATCAAATATCAGGTTTTGACAGAAACCTCTTCGAAGGACTTGTGGGAGAAACTTGAGAAAGTTTACAAGTCAAAATCTCTGTCAAATCGGTTATATTTGAAGAAGAAATTGTACTGGCTTTGGATGGAAAAAGGGTCAGAATTGACCAATCATATTAACGAGTTGAATAGATTGGTGACCCAACTAATTAGTATAGATGTGAAGCTTGACGAAGAAGATAAAGCCTTATTACTTCTTGTTTCTCTACCAGATTCATACTCAACTCTAGACTACTCTCCATGTAGGGAAGAAAAAACTTACAATTGACGATATGATGTCTACAGTTTTGGACCAGGATAAATTCAGGGGCACTACTTCTAGAGATCAAGGAGACAGTCTTCTTGCATTTTCAGATAGGCGTAGTAGGGTTCCTAATCAGAAGAAGAATTCCGGCAAGGAACGAAGAGGGTCTCAATTGAGACCAGGCAAGAAGGATAAATCTCAGGTTGAGTGTTATCATTGCCACAAGAAGGGCAGCCACAAAATCAGTGTTCATTGTAGAAGAAAGAAAACAAGAAAGGTAAACAGATTGAAAATTCTGCTAATGTTGTTGAGTAATCAGATGTGTGCAGCGATGGAGAGTTGTACACAGTGACAGAATATGAAGCTTCATAAGGTGATCTCTTATCTGTTAGAGACAGTAGTAGCCTTATAGATTGGTACATGGATTCCGATTGTTCTTTTCATATGTTCCCTCACATGGAATGGATTGGTTTGATACTTTTACATCTTGCAATGTGATGTAGGACGAGCCCGTGAAAGTTGGGTGGAACAATATAAGAGACTTTGGAAGTCAATGAAATAGAAGTTGTATTTTAATTAGTTTCTTTTATTTGTAGTTATCTTATTAGAGTTCAATTTAGGTTAGGAAAGTTGTGTAGGACTGTTATAAATAGTGATGTACTTCATTATTTTGATACATTGAATAATTAATTGATTGAGTTTTTGCGTGAGAATTATTTGTGCGAGATTAATCCTTTGTCCCAAAAACCCTTGTCCCCATCATTTTGGTATCAAAGCCCAACCCCGACCACCTTCTGCCGCCCCAACCTCTATTCCAAAATCATTGTCCCATCATCAAAAAAAAAACTACCCGCCAAACAAAACCTTATCCAAACCCTAAATCATCTCTCAAACCTAAATTTCAGTCAAAAATCTAGCCAAACGCAACCCAAGTAGCAGTCCCAAATCGCAGTCATCACATCCAAACCCTACCCCATCTCCAATCGTTCCCAATTCCCAAATTTCAACCCCATCCAAATCAAACAAACCCTAGATTTTGCCCATCTTTTCAGTTTCAAAATAGATTAACAAGAAGGTAGGAAATAGAGAAAAAAGAGTTAGAGAGAAGAATTAGAGAGAAGCTGCCACTGCATCACCACCGTTACGGCCGCTGCGACATTCCACCACCACCCTTACTTTTGTGTTGCGAAAGATTTAGGTCGTTAACCTTACTGCTCTTCTTCCTTGAAGCTCCTTGAAGCAGAAATAAAACGTGAAGTGGAGAAAAGAGATCTGAAGAGAAAAAATATCTCATGAAAAATTACAATTAGGTATCCCATAGTTTTAGTCCTTTTAGTTTGGTCCCCAAAATTTTCTTAAATTTCAAAATAGCCCCTAAAATTTTACATATCAATCCTTATAGTTTCATTTTCTTTCATTTCAGCCCCTGAAGTTTCAACAGTTTCAGTTCAACACCTGTTTTTTACATTTCCTTCACACAAGTCCCTAGGAAAAAAAAGAAAGAAAAAAAAAATAGAAAAGTGTATATTTGTATTCACAGAAACCATGGTTAATGCTGGAGAGATCAATGTCATGCTTGATAATTATATGTTACAACAAGATGAGCGTCTCAAAAGGATTGAAGACTCGTTCACAACACTTGTTGCAAATGTTCAGGCCTCTATTACAACACTAAAAGTAAAAGTTGATGTACTCACGAAACGCATAGATAAGGGACAAGAAGATGCTCTTAAGAATTTTGAAGACCTTATTCCGGATCTTAATCATCTGAGACTACAACAACATGACCCCAATCCACGAGTTAATGCTCCAGATCCTAGGATGAATGTAGTGGATAGAGGAGTAAAACTAGATGTTGGAGATTTCAATGGCGATAATGGTCCCGAGACATTTTTCGATTGGATTCATAGTTTGAAGAGCTTCTTTCGTTGGTATGAATTATCTGATGAAAGGAAACTCTTCTTTGCTGAAGCGAAGTTGAAAGGAACAGTTCTGATTTGGTGGGATCAACATCAGCGAAATTTGTATACAGCTGCGAGACGATGGGAAGATATGAAAGCTGCATTGACCCGACATTTTGTACCTTCGGATTATAAGCAACTGGCATATTTGCAGTTAACCGAGCTAGTACAAGGAAGTAAGTCTGTAGCCGAGTACACGTCCATATTCTACAGTTGGTTACACAGTCTGAATTTCCTTGGGTTGAAGAAGTTTTAATCTCAATATACCGTCGAGGATTGAATCTAGAGATTGCAGGTGGTGTAGCTACAGATAAACTCTTGCTTTTGGATGATGTTGTTCAAGTTGCCACCCAAATAGAGGATAATTTGAAAAGAAATGTTGTTAGGCCTCCAATACAAGTCCAAACTTGGAGGGAGCGTACTTTTGTGGAGCCTGTTTTAAGTAGGCCAATGGAAAGATCGTCGACAAGCCCTTCAGCTACTAGCAGCCTAATCGTACCCAAGGTTCTTCTAATGCTAACAACAACAATTCATCTAGGTGCTATAACTGTCGTGGTTTTGGTCACGTCTTTTGAGTGTCCTTCCCCAGAGGTGAATGTTGCCTCTTCTCCCTCTAGGCAACTCGCTATTGTTGACAAAGCGTGCGAAAAAACTGACTTAAACGAAGAGGTTTGCAAGCCGATAGACGACGAGTATGAGCCCGATGAGCAAGATTTAGAAGCTGAGGCTCATTTGGAGGAATGTTTGTGTTTTTCGACCTTTACTTGTTGCCCAGAAACATAAGGATGATCCAAAAATCCATCGTGGACGAATTTTTCAGACGAGTGAAATGTGCAGGACAGGTGTGCTCTCTTGTGATTGATACTGGGAGTTGTACGGATGTTATTTCTAAGGAAGCAGTTAAGAAACTTGGATTAAAAGTTAAGCCTCGCCTCATAGATTACCAATACTAAGTTGCGGGTTACCCAAAGGTGTATGGTTACATTTTCTGTTGGCAAGCTTAAGGATATCGTTATGTGTTGTTCTACCCCTTAAAGTTTGTCACATTATCTAGGGGCGTAAATGGCTATGGGATCGTCATGCGCAACATGATGCTCGTGCTAATAACTATTCGATTATCAAGGGCAATACCAAATTCACTCTTACTTGCGCTCTCGACATGCCAAATTTGAAGCTTGCAAAGACTTCCTTGGTGGTCCGACGTGATTATTCTTGTGTTGATAACTCGACGGAGTCGAGTTTTTTTCAGCGGAGGAGAAATGATGTAGGACGAGCCCGTGAAAGTCGAGTGGAACAATATAAGAGACTTTGAAAGCCTATAAAATAGAAGTTGTATTTTAATTAGTTTCTTTTATTTGTAGTTATCTTATTAGAGTTCAAGTTAGGTTAGGAAAGTTGTGTATGAGTGTTATAAATAGTAATGTACTTCATTATTTTGATACATTGAATGATTAATTGATTGAGTTTTTGCGTGAGAATTATCTGTGAAATTAATCCTTTGTCTCAAAACCCCTGTCCCCATCACAATGGGTGTAGTTTTATTAGGTAATAATGAAGACTACAAAGTTACTGGGATAGGCACCATCCAAGTTAAAATGTTTGATGGGATTGTCAGAACATTAGGTGATGTAAGTATATTCCAGAATTAAAGAAGAGTCTGCTATCGGTTAGAGTACTTAACTCTATAGGTTGTAGTATCTCAGTCAAAGATAGTGTCATGAAAAGTACCAAGGGTTAGATGGTAATTATAAAGGGCCAGAAAAAGGGCACCCTCTACAAGTTGATAGGGGACACAGTTGTTGGTGGAGCATCAATTTATGTGCAGGATAATTCCAACAGTGATAGCACAGAATTATGGCACATACGACTTGGTCATTTGAGTGAAGGTGGGATGAAATAAATTCACAAAAGGCAGTTGTTGAAAGGTGTTAAAACGTGCAGTTTGGAATTTTGCAAGTTTTGTGTGTACGACAAATAACGGAAAGTTAGCTTCAAGGCAAGAGCGCATACCAATAAGAATGGACTTGATTATGTACATTCAGATGTTTGGGGGCCGATCAAGCATACGTAAATGGGTGGAGCCCATTATTTTGTCGGCTTCATAGATAAACTCCAGAAAGGTGTGGTGTATTTTATGAAGCAGAAATTCGAGGTTTTCAAAATCTTCAAGCAGTGGAAAACTAAAGTAGAAAATCAGACGGGAAAAAATTGAAGTATTTCAGATCAGATAATGACATGAAATACAAGGACAAGTCATTCCTACAATTCTGCCGGGATGAAGGTATCACCAGGCACTTCTCAGTTAAAAGAACTCCATAGCAAAATGGGGTTGCAGAGAGGGTACACAAAACTCTATTAGAACGCGCCAAATGTATGATGTTGAATGCATAAAACTCAACACAGCCTGCTATCTGATAAATCGATCTCCTTCAACTGGAATTGATTACAAAATCCCTGAGGAGGTATGAAGTGGAAAACCAGTTGATTTTTCTGTGATGAAAATCTTTGGTTGTCCAGCTTATGTTCATCTGTCAGTCGAGGAGCGACAGTCCAAACTTAATCCAAGGTTAAAAGAGTGTATTTTTCTTGGATATGAAGATGGAGTCAATGGATACAGGTTATGGGATCCACTATCCAAGAAGAAGATTGTCAGCAGAGATGTGGTGCTTAATGAGAAAAACATGTTAAACAAGTCTGAGAATAAAGAATCTGCAACAAGTGAGTTACAAAAACAATCAATTGAGGTGGAGATTCCTGAATAGACAAAAGAAGCTGAAGTGATTGAAGATGGTCATACTTTAGATCTCAGGAGAGGTCCTATAATTTGTTAGAGATCAGGAAAGGCGAGCCAGCAAACCAGTGCAGATATATGGGTTTGAAGGCATGATTGCCTTTGTCTTGATTGTTGGTAGTGGAGAACCAACTAGCTATCAGGATAATACTCAGTCCAAGAATAATGATAATGGACGATAACGATGGCAGAAGAAAGGAGTCTTTACAGAAGAATCAGACTTGGGAGTTAGGTTCAACTTCTAAAAGGATCGAAGGCTATAGGATGCAAGTAGGTGTTCAGGAAAAAAGGAAACTCAGTCTAATAAAGAAGGTGAAAGATTCAAGGTCAGGTTAGTGGCAAAGGGATTCTCTCAGAGAGAGGGAATGGACTACAATACTACAATGAGATCTTCTCACCAGTTGTGAAACACATGTCAATTCGGTTGATCTTATCTATCGTAACATCACATGATATAAAGTTAGAGCAGTTTGATGTGAAAACAGCTTTTCTCCATGGTGATTTGGAAGAAAGATCCACATGAAGCAGCCTGAGGGGTTTATTGAACCAGGAAAAGAAGGCTTGGTTTGCAGTTTAAAGAAATTGCTCTATGGTTTAAAGCAATCCCCGAGACAGTGGTACATGCAGTTTGACACCTTCATGGTGGTTCATGGTTACTCTAGTTTTGAGTATGATCTATGTGCATACTTTAGATCGCTTGATGATGGCTCTCTGGTATTGCTGCCGTTATATGTTGATGACATGTTGACAGCAGCAAAGAGGAAGTCAGATATTCTTCGGTTGAAGAAATTGTTGAGCAGTGAATTTGACATGAAGGATATTGGGTCAGCCAAGAAAATCCTAGGTATGAAAATTCACAGGGATCGTCAGACAGGAAAACTGTAGCCTAACTCAGAAAGGATATGTGCAAAAAGTCTTAGGAGAGTTTAACATGCATAATGCTAAACTAGTTAGCACTCTGTTGGCAGCACATTTCAGATTATCTTCACAGTTGGGCCCACAGACATAAGATGAGGTGGAGTATATGTCCAAAGTACCGTATGCAAATGTAATAGGTTGTCTCATATACGCCATGGTATGTACAAGGACCAAATATCTCACATACTAGTCAATATGGTTAGTAGGTATATGGCAAATCTAGGGAAAGAGCATTGAAATGCTGTCAAATGGATTTTCTGTTATCTTGCAAGTACAACCAATTACGGTCTTATGTTTGATCGTGATACTGCAAAAAGTTAAGTTATATGATTTGTTGATTCGCATTATGCTGGAGACCTAGATTCAAGGAGATCTACGACAGGATTTGTATACATCTTTTGCGGAGGATATATATGTTGGAGGTCAGTGTTGCAGTCTACGATAGCATATCAACAACAGATGTCGAGTATATGACGTTGACAGAGGGCAGGCAAGGAGGCTTTGTGGCTAAAGGGACTAATTGAAGAACTAGGTTTTAAGCAGGGTGGTATCCAGATACACTGTGATAGTCAAAATGTTATTCATTTAGCAAACAACCAAGTGTTCAAATCCAGGACCAAACATATAGATGTTCGGTATCACAAGATTCGTGAGTGACTGAACAGTGGTGACATTGTAATTCACAAAGTTCACACAAAGGAGAATGTCACAGATATGCTCACAAAGTTAGTTATAGCAAAAAAGTTCAAGCTTGAACTTAATTCACTTCATCGAATGTTGAGTTCGTGGTGGAGTATCCAGGGAGAGGGATACATTTACAAACACGAAAAAGTTCACAATACGTAGTTGGAAAATATGAACCAATGTGGAGATTGTTGAATATTGGCTCCCATTTGGTTTGTCAGTGAAACCCTCAATAAATGCATGCACATCAAAGTCTTGGAATAATCAACTTACAGTGCCCACATTGTCAAAACAAATCTTCAAGTTTGAATTTGCTCCATGAAATAAGGAATTCTATCTCCTCCCATGTAGTATAAAAGGGCACCCATCCTCACAAGCTTAGACACACCATTAGTTGTGAGAACAAGAGACACCATTAGTTGAGAGAGCAAGAGAAAGAAAGCTCTAGTTTGAGCAAATAGAGAGATGAAGCTCTAGCTCTAGTTAGTTTATTTCTCAGTAGAGAGTTTGTATTCTCCATATTATTTTCATCTCTCCCCGTGATTTTTTTTTCAGTTGCATTTTCACGTAAAATTCGTGTGTTATTATTTTATATCTCATACAGTAATGTGTTTGTATTTATTATATTTGTGTGAGGCTGATTTCTCAACATATCTAATAGACCGAATCTCCTTTTACCAAGGGACCCTTCTAGTTGAAGTGGAATAGTAGTTTTACTCTTAAATGATATTAATCTCCAGAGAATAACCATATTTATGTTGAGATATCACAAGTGAGTTGGAGTTTCAAATCTGTGTGTTAGTGCCTTGTGTTGGGCTCCCCAGTTCTCTCCAAACAATTAAGCATGAAAGGTTCATCAAATTTATAAGTTGTCCACCAATGCAATTTATTTCTTATTTCACATAAGGAATTGATATTTCCACAAGTAAAATTATTAGTTCCACAAGGTACTCTCTCACACGAGGGTGGACCACACTTACTATTCATGTCAGTAATAACTTGTGAAATTATCAAATTTACCTTGTGAAATATCAATTCCCTATCACATATTGATACGTAAGCCAATGCAAACTTGACACAATTAAAAAAATACACACCTATAAACAAAAATATACTATCAGTAGAAGAAGTAGAAACTGACCTCTTCCATAATAAGAACAAAATTTGCGGGATTGAAGAATCACTGGTTTTCTTTTGCACAAATGCTGCCATTTTTAAGTAATAAAAGGATAGCTTATCAGCTGGGGAACAATAATATAATAATCATAATATCAAACTGAATCAAAAATCATAAAAAATGTTGTTGCGAGTGAAATTCAAATACGAACTAATTGAATTATTGAAAAATAACACTTTAAACCCAAAAGTATATGGAAAATTGCGGAAAAATTAAACTAAGGTTTAGAGATCTAGATCAGAGAAATATTAAAGACTTACAGTGCTGATTTGCGCTATCGCACGCATGTATATGTAATTGAGAAAAAGTTGAGGTTTATTGATAATGAAATTTCTCGACTTCTACTTCAATGGGTAAACAGGGTTCGGGTGGACGACTACATGTCAAGAATTTGAGCCATGAATGTTAAATTTCTTCTGAACATAGAAAGAAAAGGAAAAAAAAATTAAAAAAAATGGGTTGTCTTAGTATTGGGCCAATGTTTCTCCTTTACTAATAGTCTAATAAAACTAAGGTGATGTTTGATAAAACTGAGTGTTAAAATCTTTAGACATCTGAATAATATAGAACATCTGTCCAAAATTATGTTTGAATGAAAAAATATTGTTTGATAATTAATTTTTCTAAAATGTCTGAATAACAATACTTTACAATTTTAACGCTCTGAACAGTTTAAGCAAAACCTGTTTGATAATCAGATAGGTCTGAATAACATTTAAAGTACATATTTATAATATTTTTATCACAATATGATAAAACAAAATATATCATGTTCAATGAAAACATCGACATAGCATAATAATTCAACCATATAAATTAAATTGAGAATCTTGCTTTCAACACACCAAGGCTAGTGATAATTGAAATTGATCAAGGCCAGTTAGCACAACAAATAGAAGAAACAAATCTGCAACATTTATTATATCATTCTCATCCCTAAATTCCAACAAAAACAGGTGTAAAGTAACATTCATGGCAACATTAAGTTCATCAAAATCAAGACGACAATTTTGTAAGGTTTTGTGAAGATCAAAGACACAATCAAATTGCAAAATAAGCGTAAGCAATGTAAAATCAGATTTTAAAAATTTTCACAACCCAATTACCCGGATCATCCTTTATGCATATTATTAATTAAAACGAAGAACAATAAGTTATGGAATCATACCCTTGTAGATACGAACTTCCACAGGTACGAGTTCAACTCCTACTTCTCCGTGATCTCCTTGAATCTCCAGGTAGATTCCTTCCTTCGATCAATATTAGCCACCCAAGTGTATGGCCTCTAGAGGTGATCCACTAAGGAAGAAAAATTTTCAAGTAGAATGATGTATTGACTCAAACCCTAGTTTTTCCTATCTCTATAAAAAAGGGAGCGTACTCTTCAACTATTGGAATTACATGTTTTTGATATCTGATATAAGACTCCTCTTATAAAGATATCAGGTAACCCTATTTAATTAAAATAAGGTATTATTTATTTAATTAAACTCCTTTAATTAATTGGGCTCCCTAATCTTATTAGGGATAATTAATTAAACTCATTTAACTAATTTTGCCTCTTAATCCTATTAGGAATAAATGAGAGTACTTATATTAAATTAATTCCTAAACTCTTTTGAAAATTAAAAATAATAATAATTGTAATAATATTAATAAGACTTCTTATTAATTTATATTTAATATTTCCAAAATATTAAATTAAATAATAAATATTAAGCTATTTAATTTATTCTATCATCATAGATTAAATTAAATATACTTAACATATTATTACGATTATGCCATTAACTTCTTAAATAATTATTCTTACTTTTATGGTGTGACCCTTTAGGCTCTTCATATTAAACCGGTTGTGAATAAATCAATTAGAACAATTCTAATCTTATTTAAATAAATAAATTAAACTATTAATTTATTTAAATAAATAATATTTATTCTACAATAAGGATAAGCCTCCCTAGCGATCAACGACTTTCCAGATAATATAGATTTCAACATTAATCATAAAAGAACCTATGTAAATAATTACCGTACAATTCAATCCTTCCACCATACAATGTCCCAATTAAATATAAGACATGGAATTACTGTCAAGTCTTATTTTATTTAATTATATGTATTTCGATTCCTAAATGCACAACTCCTAATGAATGCAAATTAGAAACTACTTTCTAATTTCATTCCACCTTGGCCAAGGATTCTCGAGTTTTCATTTATCGAATCACATAAGACATTTCACTTCTTTTATTAGAAGTAGTAGATTATTTATTGATCATACATTATCTCCATATATAACTTATTACACTCAAGCATACCCTTTGATATACCCTTAGGGTCTCAAGGAATAAGTCAAAATGTAATTCATTATATATAAAATACTATGATGATCTCAAGTTTAAGGATCATTTGTACTACTATCACTACAGGAATTCCTATTGACAGGCAAGTAAAACTCTATTAGGTATTCCTTAGCGAGTCGCGTTCAGTGAACTTATTATCTAATAAGCACCTACATACTTGCTTTAGTGTCTCCACATAAATGATCATGAGAACAATCATTCTCATCCAATGAGCAAGCAACGTATGTATCAATCTATCCGGATTGACTAATCCCCTTTTTAGTAATCTATTGATTGAGAACATTTTAGTTTTAAGCTATCTAAGAATTTAGATCTCATTAGCATGATCTCATCATGATTCTAAAAGCATTGCTTAAAACTATGAGTTTATCACATTTTTAAAAAACACCATGTAGATAATTAAATGTCTTTAATAAATCATTCTTTTATTAGTAAATAAATAAGATAGATTACAAAGTATATGCTTTATTATCATACATGATTGGCTTGTATGCATACTACTTTCAATCTCCCACTACTAAAGTCAATCGCCGTGGTATCTCATACTCATCTTCTCTAAGTGACGATCGAACTGTTGTTGTGTTAACACTTTAGTAAATTGATCTGCAATATTGTCTTGAGAGTCCACACGCTCCAGGGTGACATCTCTTTCAATGATTTCTCTAATCAAATGTAAACGCCGCAACACGTGTTTGGATTTCTGATGAGACATGGATTCCTTAGCCTGTGCAACAGCTCTGGTGTTGTCACAGAATAAAGGTACTGGTCCTCTAATATTAGGAACCACATCAAGTTCGGTTATGAACTTTTTCATCCAAACAGCCTTCTTTGCAGCTATGTACTCTGTCTCTGTCACCGAATCAGCAACTGTTTGCTGTTTGGAACTCTTCCAACTCACTGCGCCACCGTTTAAGGTAAGCACATACCCCGAAACAGATTTACTGTCATCTTGGTCCGTTTGAAAACTTGAGTCTATAAAGCTCTCTAAGTTTCAATTCAGACCCACCGTAGACAAGAAACATATCCTTAGTTCTTCATAAGTACTTTAGGATGTTTTTCACTGCCTTCCGGTGTTCTTCTCCTGGATTCGACTGATATCTGCTTGTTACACCAAGTGCATGAGCGACATTCGGTCTAGTACATATCATACCGTACATGATAGATCCTATTGCTGAAGCATAAGGAATCTTACTCATACGGTCTCTCTCATCAGGTGTCTTTGGGGCCTGTTTCTTGGAGAAATGTATTCCATGGCTCATCGGCATGAGACCTCTTTTGGAATCTTCCATGCTAAACCTCTTTAGCATAGAGTCAATGTACGTTCCTAGGGATAAGTCAAACATCCTTTTAGATCTATCTCTATAAATCTTTATCCCCAAAATATGGGATGCTTCACCCAAATCCTTCATGGAGAAGTGTTTAGATAATCATATTTTAATCGATTGTAGCATAAGAATATCATTCCCGATCAGTGATATATCAACATATAATATAAGGAATGAAATAGCGCTCCCACTAAGGGTACACACATGGTTCATCCTCATTTTTGATAAAATTAAACTCTTTGATTGTCTCATCAAAACGGATGTTCCACCTACGAAAAGCTTGCTTTAAAGTTTAATCCATAACTGGATCGTTGTGTCCATCTGCCAGATTTCGTAGTTGTGGTAAGTTGCAATCGCAAGCAAAATCCGAATGGACTTGAGCATCGCTACTGGTGAGAAGATTTCATCATAATCAACTCCTTGTTTTTGTTTGAAACATTTTGCGACCAGTCGAGCCTTATAGGTCTCTACCTTGCCGTCTGCTCCAGTCTTTCTTTAAAAACCCATTTACACCCAATAGGCTTAATGCCTTCAGGTGGTGAAACATTTATTATATTATTCTCATCCCTAAATTCCAACAAAAACAGGTGTAAAGTAACATTCATGGCAACATTAAGTTCATCAAAATCAAGATGACCCTTTAATAAAAGGTAACGTACAGATTGACGTTGTGCTAGAAGGAGAAGAAGCCCAAATGAGGAGTATCTTTTTACTTGATCTTTCTGGTAAGAATGCCTGAAGAATACAATATTTATGTCACAGATAGAGAGTTTTTATGTGTTCCTTAAACAATTTGAAGTTTTTGTAGTGTTACGATAGCAATATTTCGAAATAGTGACCTTGAATGTTGTGTGTCCCAAAAGCAATACTTGGAACTAAATTGTCAATTGCGCAATCGTGTAAAATATAATAATTGATTACTAATTATAGCAGAAATTGTATATCTTTGTTTTTGACCAATCTCATGACATTTCAAAAGTGAACACAAACAAGCCAATAACATGTATTACAGGAACCATAGAAACTTTCCTTGCTAAAAAGCATCAAAAAATACCATATCTGTTTTCTGTTATCTAATTCAGTTTTCATTCTCGATTTTTAGTTTTCCTTACTATATTTTCTGAAAGTGACTATCAGTTTGGTTATCATTATTGACGGAGAAAATTTCTTATTTAAATCAAGTACAATAGAATCTATACTTTCACTCCAATATGCAAAGTACAATGTCCACCCTCACTTAAAAAACATGTTTAAAGACAAAACAAAAGTAGGAAATAATATATATATATATAACATCTTTTCTCCCTCCCCATCCTCCTCTTTTTCTATATGTTGTATGTTATATATCAAAAACGCCCAAACTTAAAGCATTTTTGGAGAATAAATTTGATCGGTTGCGTCACGAATCGATAGAATTTTCAATATTCTTCTTCCGATAGTTGAAAACAAAGCCTCGTGTGCGAGATTAATTTACACACATACATGTATATGATGCCAACAAAAAATACCCAAAGCAGTGAAGGAGATTTTAAAAAAGGGTTTGAAATCATAAAAAATTACAATAATCACCAATAGATGAAGAAGATTAATAAGAAAAAATCAAGCAATAACTAACAATAGATGAAGAATGTAGAGAAGATTTACCAGCTAAGGAAGAGTGAAGATTTGAGAGGGAGTAACAGAGTGAAGGAAACAGGAGAAATCGATAGGGTTTAAATTATATTGTGGATAAAGGAAGGATTTTGTAAGATTGTTAAGGTTATTTTTGTCTAAAAAAACATAAACTCGTTCAGAAGTGGCTCTGAATGGTTTAGCATTATTTTTGAATCTTAAGACAATAATTTTTACCAAACAAGTTGTGCCTCTTGACCGAATCAGAGACGCACCTATTAAGAGCTTTTAAGACCCTAACAAACACCACCTTACAAGTACTGGATAGCTTCTTTTAAAAAATAATATATTTCGTGATTTTATATATTAATTTTTTATTTTAATAATTTTTTTATTACTAAAAAAGACGAATCTAGAATCTATCTTCAATGAAAGCTTTGGTACAATATATATAAATAAATATTTTATGCTAAACACGGTGACATAAAACTACGAAAAGATTATAAAATATTAAAAAAAAATTAGAGACCAAGCTTATATAAAATGGATAAATTCATATGTAAAGACCTATGAATTTTTAAACAATACATAAATCTAGTGAAGGCTCAGAGACAAATATATATATATATATATATATATATATATATAGGGGAATGATCCATAGCATATAGATGATATGGAATAAAAAATGGCATATAGCATCTTAACTCTCCGTTTTGTCTTTGGATGGCTGAGATTAGATTTGGGAAGTTACCATCCGCTAGAATTACTAGCGAACGTTTAAATGATAAATTGTGGACGGTTATGCCCCCTTATACACAGCACTTAGCCAAGAGAAATCGCAGCAACTTCACAATCCGCTAGTATGACTAGCGGACGGCAGTATATAACAATTCCAACAGTTTAATTACAACACGAATATCTTACTACAAGCAAATCAACAAGCACGATTCCATATCAAATCTTTACCTGCAATACTAAATACCAACAAGCACGATTCCATATCTTACCCATTACATAACAATTTGAGATTTGCACGATTCCTGCAATACTAAATACCAACAAGCACGATTCCATATCTTACCCATTACATAACAATTTGAGATTTGCACGATTCCTGCAATACTAAATACCAAATAACTTAAATTCTGTTTCAAAATTTCTTGGGTTCTCCTCCTCTATTGAAAATTATAAGAATCAAAAAATATATATCATGACTATAACACAGCTAATTGTGAACCAAAAAAATACAACTTTGCCCACAAATCTAGGTTTCAAGATTATATAACTCTGAAACTTCCAATAAAATATAACCTAGCTAGTAAAAAAAATACATTGTATATGTATCTACGGTATGAATGGCATATTTAAATTAAAAAAAATTGGGCGAAAGTTCAAATCAAATCTTTCTTTGCAGAAGTAGATCGGAAGGGTTCAAAACGTGAAAAAAACATAGAAAATAAACAAGATGAAACTAGGGTTCAACAGAAGTAATGGAGAACAGCAAAATCAATTCAGATTTTGGAGAGTAATCTACAAACTTACCTGCGAATTCTGTTTGCTTCTAGGGTTCAGAACTTTCGCCCAAAATCGCCGAAAGAGAGATCACTGTATTACCTATGTTAGCTTTCCCACGAATTACTAGCTTTCCCATCGCAAAGAAGGAAAAAAATAAGCTGAGGGCGATGGCCCCTAATTGGACCTCATGGTTAATTATAATTGATAATATTTTATAATTATTTATTTAATATAATATACTATCAATTTTACAATCATATTTAATATCATTATATTATTGATATATGTCGTGATCGTATAATTTAATAAAATATTTTCATAATATATAGTAGGACTCATTTCTTTTGGAACCATTTTTATTTCAATAGATAGTAATATAACTTTGCTTTAGTTAAGTTTTCTTTCAAACTTGGAAGGAGCAAAGAAAATTAAAGGAAATAAAAAACATTAAAAAAAGATGGGTATTTTGTTTATTAGAAGAATCAAATATAATTAATTTTAGTAACACAAATTAACATATTTTTATAAAAATGATTTTAATCTTTAAAGTTTAATATAAAAAAGATTTAAGGAAATTATACCTAAATGTATCCTATATAAAACTTAGTAAATCTTTATATGATAAAAATTAAAAACCTAAACAAATAGATTTTTCAGTCAATCAAAATATTTGTAAAAATATATGTAATAAAAATATTAATACCATAATAATTTTACAATTACAAGATATCGGTGTGTACACGTTAGCTATCTTCTTCCGTTTCAAATTATAAGATTATTATTTATTTTTAAATATTAATTTGAAACATTTTTAAATTTAAATTCAAATGATTCATTAAAAATTATGAAATTATAATGCATCTTACAATAAGTAGTACTTTTTAAATAATTTACAATAGTTATTATTATATTGATTAAAATAATTAATAAAAATCGTGTATATTTTAAATTTAAAAATCTTTCAAGTTGACTTCAAAAAGTCAATATATAATAAACTTGTACTTGAAACGGAGGGACTACTATTTCTTTGGTCATCCAATGTTATTTTTAATTGGTCTAAACATCTCTTTAATTTTATCTCCCTAGTCACACACACACAAAAGAAGATAAAATAAAGAAATAGTCTTGGCGGACGAAAATTGGACTGGTCCTAATTATTATTTTTTTTGTTTTTCTTGTGACTCTAAAAAATGTATAATATTTATTTCAATTGAATTTTTTATAAAATACAGTGTTTTAGGTGTAATTTGGGTACATATATAAAATAGGATTGTACAGTCTGTGCAATTCTATTCTTGTATATGTATCCAAATTACACCTAAAACAATGTATTCTGTAAAAATTCCAAATAGAATAAATATTACACATTTTTTTGGGAGTTACAAATTTTTTTTTTTTGAAAACATTCAATAATCCTGTCCAATAATTTGGTCCCTGTAGAATGACTCTAAAATAAAACTTTTCTTATAATATATATTTTTAAAATTGAAAATTGTACACTTGGGACCTGGAAAAATTACCATATTGTAAGATGGCAGTGCAGTGGAACTGATGGTTCACGTGCATGGAACCGGAGCTAGCTCCCATGTCCAAGAAGCTAGTGCAGGCAATTAAGATTTGATTAGTTATGCCCAAACTTTACGTATTAATTACAAGAGCTTGTTATTTTCAAGGCTAGCCTTCCATTGTTAGCCTACGTAAATGCCAAACGGAGATATATACTGGCATGGAGATCAATTAGTAGGCAACTCCGAAACCTACCTCGACTATTAATTGTTGTGTGGGATTTCAAATTGCAATACAATACAAAAAAAATGGTCATTGTCAACGGACTTTGTAGTCGCCAAAGACCCGTTGCAGCCGGCAATGAGATTATTGGCGACGACAACGTCCGTCACCCTAGGATCGTCGCCCTCGACGGTCGTCGGTAATAAGGTCATTGGCAACGAATCGTTATTGGCGATGGCTGTCCCTCGACAACGACTCATTGACCACGGCAGGGGCGACGGACTGTCACTTGACTATTAATTGTTTGTGGGATTTCAAATTGCAACTATATATATATATATATATATGATATGCAGCTAGCCAACCAAAGGCATGCAGCGATATCTCTGCAGCTTTCATATGCTATCTAAAAATCAACAAGCTAAAATGTGTAGTATACAACGTAGAGTTGGGGTTGGCAGTTGCATGGCACGTTGTTTGACAGGGTAAAGCAAGCTTGTGCATTTTGTGGTTGAGTTGTTTTTAGTTATGGATTTTATTATTTGCTGGTCTTTTTGTTACATGTGATGATGAAGAAGGGACAAACAACAGTACTCATTGTCATGTACATACTCCATACACTTCTTTTTCTCCTGATCTAATAACTCATCAAAAATATATTTTGTGTCACTAGTTATAAACTGATCCCGTGACCTAAACGTTACAATCAACTTGTCACAACTCACAAACAGTGGGGCAGAAGGTACCTTTACCCGGCCCGATTTATGTAGTAAAATTGCCTCCGATTTTTTGAATGGGCTCCATTCTTTGATCCTCAGGCGCCACATGTTTTGCTACGAAGATTTGAACTCGAGATCTCTTGCTTATAACTTAAATCCAATGGTTGTTATAATCT
>CM035114.1:70658771-70787106 GCA_020205505.1 Panax japonicus
TGAAACACCTGGTGTTAAAAGTACAGTAATACACGTGGTTGCATAGTAGCACCACTATAAGAAAGCTGACTAATTTCGACGGATCTATGTTCGACGGACACATTCCCTTGAAGATAATATGTATTCCGACGGATTATTCAGTCGAAGATACGTCAGTCGAAAATACTTTAATTTCGAAGGATGTTCGTCGAACATATATGTATCCCATTGGCGTCAATGTTCCCGCCAGCGCAAACCTTATTTTCGACTGAATAGTGTTTATTCCAACGGACTATTCAGTCGAAGATACCTTAATTACGACGAATTTAAGTACGACGGACATTCCGTCGAAAATAATCCTAAAACCTAATTAATCGGTACGTCTTCCGGCCCCCTCGTTTCTCTAGCTAACTTATCTCATTTCTCTCTTTCTCTCTCTCATTTCTCTAGATCTCTCACGAAGGTGATCTCTCACTTATTCTCTCTCAGTCTCACTTCTCTCACTGCTCTCACACCACCACCATCGCCGCCACCACCACGTACTGCCACCACCACCACTATCGGTTCCACTACCACCACCACCGGTTCCACCACGTACTGCCACCACCATCACCACGTACTGCCACCACCACCACGTACTGCCACCACCACAACCACACACTGCCACCACCACCACCTTTGATTCCACCACCACCACGTACTGCCACTACCACCACCGCGTATATCACTACAAGAAAAAGGTCTATCTGCGACCAAAATTATCAGCAACCGCCCTATCCGGTCGCTGATAATAGTAATAGCGACCGCTATCCGTTTATTATTTAGCTACATTGTCTTATATGTTTATAGTCTCTGAGTCACTGTCGTACTTATATGTTTCACTACATTGTCTATTGTTTAGCTTTCCCTAAGTCGTAGCAGTATCAACACATGTAACATATATGTTTTATTACTTTGTTAATTACAGGATCCTAATTTGGATGATCCATGAAGAGCGCCTAGACTTGTTTTTTTAGATTTTTAAAGCCTTGTACTCTTTTAGATTCATTCTTTGGACAATTGTATTGGTTTATATGGATGTTTACGATATCGATTATATTGTGTTGGATGAATGTTTACAATTATATTGTGTTGGATGAATGTTTATTCATGGATGATCAATGTTTATCATATAGTAGTTATATCATGGATGGATGTTAATATGGATGCTTATATATACTGTTGTGTTGGGATTGAAAACAGGTACAAAGCAGGTTATTTTTGGAAAATCAATAAAACAAGCAAAAAAAATTTTAAAAAAAAACCATCAACGACCGCATGAGGTCGCTAACACTGTATCAGCGACCGCGTCACCTTTTTGGAAACTAGCGACCGCAGCGGTCGCTATTACCGGTCGCTGCCACATGTGCCAAGTCACACTTGACAAATGACTCAACATGAGTCAAAATAGCGACGGAAATGGTCGCTGATTGCGGTCGCTAATTATTCGGTCGCTATTACTGGTCGCTACTGTGCATCCAGCGACCAGATTACCTGCGACTAATATCAGCGACCGCATACGATCGCTGATACCCATCTGCGACCGTATGCGGTCGCTGATAAGCCTTTTTGTTGTAGTGTATATTGCCACCACCACCATCACTGTCGATCGGTTCCACCACCAGTAGATGCCACCAACATCGTCGGTTGAACCACCATCACTCACACCACCAGCAACCACCACCAGGCACCACCGTCGGTTAGTTTGCACATTAATTCAATTTCAAGGTTAGTTTTCTGCCAAGTATTAGATTTTTAGGGTTAATTTGTTGCAAATTATGAAATTTGTGGCTTAATTTGTTTTAGGTTTAGTTTGAGTTGAGTTTGAATATGAGATTAACCCAATTTGGATAATATGTTGTTGCTGTGAATTTGTGGGTTGAAAATTTGGGTCCATTTGTTGGAATTGGGAGTGATCTGAAATTTGAAATTTGGGTCCTATTCTTCTTGTTTATATTGCTGATTGCTGAAATTGGAATTTTGATTTTGGGGCTATGGACAGCATATTATTTAAGTGCATATTATTTGGAATTTGGAAATTGCAGAATATTGATATCAAATTTGGGTTTCTTATCATAATGTAACTGATTTTAGGACTATTTTTAATCTTGATATATTTGCTATTTATGACTGAATTTATGACAGAAATTCTGTCAGAATTATGAAATTGACAGAATATTTGTGGGCCCTGCATGTATTGTATTAGTAATTAATTTCCCAATATTAATAAATCATAAACTAAGTACCATTTACTTAGTTTCTTACTACTAAAATAAAATTAAGTAAATATAATTTAATTTAGTTTATTAAATAAAATAAATTTTAAAAATAATATAAATAACATAATATAATATAAAATAAAGTAAAATAAAATAAAATAATAAATTAAATTAATTTGAATAAAATAAAAAAACTTTGATTTAATTTAATAAATAAAATACAATTCAATAAAAAATAAAATTAAATAAAAATAATAAAATAAATTTAATTTAATTTAATTTAAATAATCTAAATTAAATTAAATTTAAAAAAATTAATTTAATTTAATTTAATTTAATAAAAAACATTAAAAATTATATAATATAATACAAGATAAAATAAAATAAAATAATTTTAATTACGAAATTAAATTAGAACTTTTATAATATAATACAAAATAAAATAAAAAGTAATAAAAAATTTAATTTAATTTAGTTTAATAAATAAAATAAAATAAAATGATTTAATTTAATTTAATAAAGTAAATTTAATAAATAAATAAGCCAATTATATAATATACTACAAATTAAAATAAAAATATATAGTAATAAACTAAGTATGAGTGAATGTCGAAGAATAGTCTCTATAGATTTCGAATAACAATTTTCATAAACTAAGTACCACTTAGTTTATCATCATTGGCAAAATAAACTAAGTATAGCTAAAAGTGAATGTCGAACAGTAGTCTCTATAGATCCCAAATAACAATTGTCATAAACTAAGTACCACTTACTTAGTTTATCATTGGCAAAATAAACTAAGTAGCATCTGCTTAGTTTGCTATAATTTTCAATAAATGCAATAATACTCTCCCTACATATATGTACTCTTTCTTGTATACAGGTTTCGACATAGCAGTTGCAGCTAATAGTACTCCAACCGGTTCCTCGGCAACAATTAAAAAAAAGGGGTCGTAGTTCCTATTTGTGTCTTATACTCGAATAATAAAGGTAATTGAATTACTGCAGACATTCCTCACTGTTCCATCATAACAAATGGCAACATCCGGAAGGAGTGCCAGTAAGTTGTTGAACAAAGTTCTAGGTTAAGCAACCCTCTAGATGAGCGAACGATCACTTCTCTGTTAGGAATGAATCATCTCCCCATATGAGTCCAATCCATGATATAAACAGCTTTTCACCACTCCGAAATCCTCAGATGGGTAGTTCTTACAGAACGTCTCACCTCTTGTATGAGAACTATCCATTTGAGGAATTCGGATTGGTGAGAAGTTGTCTATATCATGGATTGGACTCATATGGGGAGATGATTCATTCCTAGCAGAGAAGTGATAGTTCGTTCATCTAGAGGGTTGCTTAAGCTGAAACTTTGTTCAATAGCTTAATGGAACTCCTTCGGGATGTTGTCATCTGTTATGATGGAATAGTAAGGAATGTTTGCAGTAATTGAATTAACTTTATTATTCGAGTATAGGACACAACAGGAACTACGACCCTTTTTTTTCTCTGTTGCCGACTCAAGTAGAGATTCCACATAACAATTCTCATAAACTAAGTAGCATTTGTGTAGTTTGCCATAATTTTCAATAAACTAAGTAGCATTTTCAATTATTATGTACTATACTTTGAAACTTAGAAACCCGTTTGACATACACTCAATAGGGGTGAATGTCGAATAGTCCCCAGTTTGGGACTGTTATTGGATGTTATGTCTCTCATTTAGGCCGGTGCAAATGTGAAACGGTACATTTTTTGTTATTTTGAGGATTAATCGACTGTTATCTTTATATGTTCTCCGAGTGCATACTTAGATTAAGTTATCTTAGTCTATTTCGTGTGCTTGGAGACCATAGGGAGGTGCTGCTAAAATTTTCTTGAAACATACTCAACGTGTTTGCACTAGTGATGAGACGCATCCAACAATGGGATAGAAGCCTTATCCCTGTCCTGTAGAGATACTAGGTAAATCTAATTCACGCATGAATATCCAAATTAACTTAATGCGTACTTCTGTGGAGTTAAAAATGTTAGCCGACCGGAGTTGGATGTACCGTAGGATACCCAGTGATGGGAGGGGATTAGTCTCTGCTTATCGTGTTGGGTTATTAGATTTCTTGAACAAAGCACTAGAACATACGGATGATCCACACGGGAAGATGCGATGCCCGTGTGTAAAGTGTAAAAATCTTTTTTGGAAGAAAGTCGACAAGATTAAATTTGACTTATTTTCTCGTGGATTTGTAGATGGGTACTTCGTATGGACTCATCACGGGGAATCAGAAGTGATTGAAAATATTGTGGAATAACCAATTCCACAGGATTCATACGTCGAAAACTATGATCAAGTTGAGAACTTGGTCGATGCTTATGGCCCTACTACTATTGACTGGGCTGAATATAAACCTTCTTCAAGCAGTGCGAAGCAAGTGCCAAATGATATAGCTGCTGCCTTTTACAAGTTGCTATCTGAATCTGGGGTCGCGTTGTATCCGGGAAATGATATGAACACCAAGATTTCTGCAGTGACGAAGCACTTACACTTCAAGAATGAACACGACTGTAGTGAGAGAGGTTTCAACAATTTGCTCGCTATAATTGGACAGTTCTTACCCAAGGATCATACTCTTCCTGCGAATTATTACGAAGTGAAGAAGATGGTCAAGGGGTTAAATATGGGGTATCAGAAAATCAATGTTTGTGAGCAGGATTGCATGTTATACTATGAGGAGAACAGAGATAAGGGACAGTGTGATATATGCAGCTTATCGTGCTATAAGGTTACAAAACGTGGGGGGAAGGAGAAACATGTTCCCAAGAAAATCTTATGGTACTTTCCACTTGCGCCGAGACTTCAGCGGCTATTCATGTTGTCTCATACGGCTCAACATATGAGTTGGCATCGAACAAGGGATGTCGTGCTTGGTCAGATGACTCACCCAGCGGATGGAGATGAATGGAAGAGATTTGATGTAAATTATCCTGAGTTTGCGGAAGAAGTTAGGAATGTTAGGCTTGGAATGGCTACTGATGGCTTTTGCTCTTTTAATAATTTTAGCCAGCCGTACTCAATTTGGCTAGTCATTATGGTCGATTATAATCTTCCACCGGCAATGTGTATGAGGGATCCATATTTGTTTTTGACTTTACTCATTCCGGGGGATTAAAGTCCTACAAAAGACCTTATTCGTGTACCTTCGACCGTTAGTGGATGAACTAAAGATGTTGTTGGAGACAGGGGTTCAGATGTATGATAAATCGATATACGAGAATTTTGTGATGAAGGCAGCCCTGTTATGGACTATCACTAACTTTCTGGCTCTTGGGATGGTTAGTGGTTGGTTAACTCACGGGAAGTTGTCCTGTCCAGTGTGTATGGGGGATGTGCAAGGCAACCAGTTGTAGCATGGGCAGAAATATATTTTCTTTGGAATTGCTCGTAGATTCTTGCCTCTTGATCACAATTACAGAAAGATTTTTGCACAGTTCAACAGAAAGATAGAGAAGAAGGGGGTTGTTGGTCGGCTGTCTGGCAGTGAGGTCTTGGAGTGGTTGAATCAACTTGATTTTCCTTTGTTGGGGAAAGAACACAGTAAATTGAGAGCATCCAGGTACGGGAAGACTCATAATTGGACATACTTGCCTATATGGTTTGAGTTGCCGTATTGGGGCACACTTTCAGTTCGTCATTGTATAGATGTCATGCATACCAAAAAAAATGTTTTTGAGAACTTGTTTTACACCGTGTTAGATGCGAGTGGTAAAACTAAAGACAATGACAATGCTTGAAAAGATTTGTAGGCATTGAACATTAGGCCAGAATTGTCGCTTCGCCCTAACACTACGAAACCTAAAGCTCCATTTTTTCTTATTAAGCAACAAGTTGAAGACGTCTGTAAGTGGATTAGTGGGTTGAAGCTCCCAGATGAATATGCGTCGAACATAACACGTTGTTTGAAAGGTTGAGCAATTGAAAATTTCTGGATTCAAGAGTCACGATTGTCATGTATTCATGCAGAAGTTGATTCCAATTTCATTTCGTGAGATGTTACCCAGAAAAGTTCTGGATGCATTGAATGAACTGTCAAATTTCTTTCGAGATATTTTCTCAACTATAATTAAGTACAATGATGTCGAGCAGATGGAGAAAAATATTGTGCTTACCATGTGCAAGCTTGAAATGATCTTCCCTCCAAGATTTTTTGACTCGATGGAATATCTGCCTATTCATCTGTCGTATGAACTCAAACTTGGAGGGTCGGTGCAATATCAGTGGATGTATCCTTTTAAGAGGTAATATATAAACTTCTATAATTTCTCTATCTTGCTTATATTAATAATACTTCAATTTGTCTGTATATTATTTATCGTAGGTATATACACCGATTAAAACAAAAGGTCAAGAACAAAGCTCGTGTAGAGGGTTCTATTGCTGAACGATATACAGAGGAAGAGCTTGTCAACTTCTGCTCATTGTATTTTGACGATGTTGTCTCAACGAAGCACAACCGTTTAGGAAGGAATGAGGTTGTTGGTCCAATGACTCATGCTGATGATGAGTTAGTTGTATTCACATATCCGGCTAAACCATTTGGCCCTGAGACTCTGACTTACTTAAGCGACAAAGAGTTGAAGATTGTATCTACATACGTGCTTCTAAATATGCCCGAAGTATCATCATACATCATGTAAGTCTATGCTTATTTGCTCCAGTTAGTACAATTTACAAGTGTAGTCATCTCTATATATGTTAAAGACATTTCACTAATATCGCAGTTCATTCGAAGAGGAAGCGTATGCTTCTAACCCAACTTTTACTGCAGCAGAATTGGAAACATTCACTAATGCTAATTTCCAACAGTGGTTTAAGAAAAGAGTTGAAGCGGAGAATATTTCTGAGCGTTTTATAGATTTCATCCAAGGACCTTACAAAGTTGTTAGTTCTTTTCCTGGTTGCATCGTGAATGGGTATAGATTTAGAGTCGATAACTTGCATGAACTCACATCAGTCAATTCTGGGGTTGTGGTGTTAGGAAGTTGCTATCAAGATTCTGAGTCCAATTACTATGGTCGTTTATAGGATGTAGTTGTGCTCAATTGTCACGACGACAAAAAGGTAGTTACATTTAAGTGTAGCTGATTTAATACTGAAAAGGGGGTTAAAGTTGAACGTAATAGAATCACAACCGTGGATATCAAGTCGGTGTTAAAGTCTGATGACGTGTACGTGTTAGCAAGTCAAGTGACTCAAGTGTATTACGCTCCTAATGTTGTAAATACTCGAAGCCCCTAATACATAGTAGTCACTACTAAAACACGCTCATTTAATACTGATAACATGTTTGGTATGGATGAGGTGTTGCAAGAAGATGTGAGCAACCCAATGGCCGTAGTGTTCTATGTTGAAGATGTGGTGAGTATTGATGTCATTGACGTACCTAACGATGAGAATGTCGAGGCCAACGTACACATGAATGATTATGTAGTAGTTGAGGATGATAATGATGATGAAACTGTTCTCGAAACTGAGGATGAGAAATATACCGAATCCGAGAATGATATACACATTGATTCTGATGGGTTTGATGACGTGCGTAATTGAAAATGAGCTTTCATATTAGTCCTTATCACATATTGTTAAACCTTACATATTCGTAATCTACCAATTTTGTTATTGCAGTTAGGATATTCATGGCTAGACATAGCGGTGGAGGTCGCCGAGGTGGTGGGCGATCCGGTACTGGAGACGGTAGCCACGATGGAGGCTCTTCTTCAGTCGCGAGTAAGTTATCTTAACTAGGATTTAAATATATCTCAAGCTGCATTAATTATAATGATTATTGAATTACTATATTAAATACAATTATTACAGATGCACCTTGTCGACGACACCGAGGGACGAACCTCGGTATTTTTGGTCGTCCGTCGACAGTGCCACTTACAGTACCGGTGGATGTCGTTTTCTAGTAGTAAGTGTTAATATATTCTTACTATTTCTATTAGTTATTGCAAAACACAATTCACATAACACATATTTTTATACTTTTTCTGTAGTATATTAGACCCGGTGGCTAAGCACACCCTACACGCGATTTGTTTGATGCATCTCTCGAGAGGGTGCATGTGGTTCAGTCAATATGCGCGGTACGATGCCACTTTTATGCAGACCGTCTTTCGAGAGTTCCACTTAAGTTAAGCATATTATCACTACATAGTTGTATTGGGATAACGAAATCAATTGTTCTTAATTTTAAATAATCTTTTGTTATAGGTTTATTATCGATTTGACTCGAGCATCTCTCAGTCAGCTGGCGATGATGTGATTGAGCATCACGTCGCTGCGAATTACTCTGGATGGCTATATGAGATGCGACAGAAGGCAGCCCGGGCAGTTGTGGACCAGCCCGAGACCACCATCAGAGATCATCAGCCCCGTATATCTCTGATTTAGCCTGGGAGGCTATGTGTGCGCACTGGGAGGCTGATGACTTCAAGAAAAAGTTTTAGCAGGCGAAGAAGAACCGTGGTCAGCTCCGGATAGTACACACCACTGGTTCTCAGTCGTTCGAGGAGGCGAACACGGTAAGTCCTCGGTATTTAGTTATTTATGTGTCAAGTTCTCACACAAATACTTAAGACATGTTTTATGTGTCAAGTTCTCACACAAATACTATTTAGCTTTTAATAATATTCAATCGTAAATAAAATGATATAATTAACATACGTAAACGGAATACATTATAGGACCGATTTCAGAGGCTTCGGGACGAGCGTATAGCTGAGCTAGAGACTATTACGAGGGGTTCTGAGCCGTTAGATTCTGCCACCCCTCTTCCCGATATTGTATTAGATCAGGATGAAGAGTTGAGACTATGGGTCGTGTCTCAGGATCCCCCTACTAGCAGTACCGACAGATATCGAGTGTTAGGTCTGCCGAGGATACCCGCATATACACTTCCTAGAGGTAATATTTTTTTATGTTTCACGAAATTATCCGAATTTATCACATTATATAAATTATTATTAGTAATCGAATTTGTAAGAACCCAACTTTTATGAATAAAGATGAATTTTTTTATAATTATCATTTTTGAATATTATGGAATGGATTTGATATAATGTTATAGTTGTGGGTAATAATTATAAATTTTGCAAAGTACGCAAGTTGTTATATAATATTTGATTGGTCGGAGAATATTCGTTTTAACAGGAAATATTCGTACGACGACAAAATCATTGGTGGACCCACAACGGAATTATTGTCGGATTAAGAAAATGACAAAAATATTTTATGAAAATAACGGTGGAAGTTTTATCGTTAACTGTTGAAACATCCGGTGTTAAAAGTACATGAATACGCGTGGTTGCATAGTAGCACACGGTATTGATTATGATGCTTACGTGAGAAGTCACTCAGTTTTGTTCAATTATTGCTTCAGTAATTGTTCCATAGTATCTCACGTTAATTGATTCAATTATTGTCGATATTTTATATATTATTAAATTTGTAATTGAGACGATGAAGTTATTATATTATTATTTACAATATTAACGATGTCTAGAAGTTCTGCCAAGGAGAGGTTTGGTCACCTAATTGCACGCCAATAGGGAAAAATCCTTATTGGAAAGTCCCTCTCTTTCCTGAGAACAACCTGGTCGATTAATAGTGTGAATTATGATAATGATGATGACGTTTTGTTTTATTAGTATTATTAATGTAATAAAACAGAAAAACTTTTTATATAAAATAGAATACTTTTATAAAGTTATTCGTTTTATTAGGCTATAATTAGAATATATTATATTATATTATGCATAGTGTTTTGCATAATAAAATCTTTTTATATAAAACAGAATACTTTTATAAAATTATTCGTTTTATTAGACTATAAATAGAATATATTATATTTTATTTAAAAGATTTTGTTTTTTATTAAATCAATCTGGACCGTCCGTTTAAAAGTAAATCAATCTGGACTGTTCATGTATTAGTTACTATTCAGTCCATTCTTCTATACATAGAAGCTCATTCCTTCATTATTTCTTACGAATTCATTGAAACTCTAGAGAGAAAGAAGAAAAGTATTCTGCAACTTCACTACTCCTATATCTAGTTTATTCTAAGGTAAGGGGTATTATTTCTTTTGTATTCATGAAGAGAACTTCTGTTATTCCATTCTTTATTATTCTGTTAGAATAACCTGTATACGCGGGCTACCCTATACTTGGTGAAATTATTCTGTTATTCCATTCTTTATTATTCTGTTGGAATAACATGTATGCGCGGGCTACCCTATACTTGGTGAAATTTTTATGTTATTCCATTCTTTATTATTCTGTTGGAATATCCTGTCTGTGCGTTTTACAGCCGGACCTGGTTCCGTCTTTATTATTCTGTTGGAATATCCTGTCTGTGCGTTTTACGTCAGACCTGGTTCCGTCTTTATTATTCTGTTGGAATATCCTGTCTGTGCGTTTTACGCCGGACCTGGTTCCGTCTTTATTTTTCTGTTTGAATATTCTGTCTATGCGTTTACGCCGGATCTGGTTCTATTATTTATTATTCTGTTGGAATATCCTGCCTGTGCGATCTATCGCAGGACTGGTGATTTCTTTTGTTATTACATTCTTTATTATACTCAGTTGGTTAAAGTTTTGACTTCTATACTCCATAAAATTAGTGGAATATCCTTGGTATTTGTGCTTCATCCAATATCTTTTCATGGAAATATTCTTCTGAACATTTTTGAAATTTTACTCTACAAAGAAGTACCATGTTGACAATTTGGACGTTATTAGTTCCTGAATAAATTAATTCTTGAACTTGTTTTATTAAATTCTTATATCATTGTCATCATCCTCATGTTTATAATATGTTGAAAGTCATGTGTGGCCTGTAGTGCATAGATGGACTTGGTATGATTATGACCAGGGATTATTCGGTGTAATCATGACCGTAATGTTACAAATGATGTGGTAAAAGTCATCATTGGTCCGTAGTGCATTGATGAACAGTTGTTGGCATGATCGTGACCATTGATGAATACACGAATATCCTTGGCCCGTAGTGCATGGATAATTTGTGGTTGTGATACTAATGAATATCCTTGGCCGTAGTGCACGGATGATGTGGATTATTTATTAAGCTGAGTCCCAACGATAAAAGTGATGAAAAACCTTTTAAATCATAAAAGATAGTAGATTTTATTCTCTACTTGACTCTTTTAATGGATTGCTTGTTCCGCTGCAGTTAAACTTGATGTCTATTATATTTTATCAGTTTAACATTGTTGAAGACTAATGATAATTTATTCTGCATTATCTTAGTCATAATATTTCTTACTGGGCTAGTTGAGCTCACCCTTTTCTTTCACTGTTCTCTTCAGGAAATGAGAACGTAGCCGGGACTAGTTGGGGAACGGGGTGACGGTCCGAGATGGTGTCTTAGTAGTCCTCACTATTCTATAAAATAGTGTGATAATAAATGTAATGAGGACTTATTCTGAGAGTGGATATTGTCTAGAAGACAATATTTGTATTAAAACTCACAGCTCTTGTTGTGTATTTAAGATTGTATTTTGTACCATGTATTTGGCGACTCAGAATAGGTGATGTATACCTATTTTGGGGGCATCACAGAATTTGTATCTCTTTATAGGCTCCAGCCAGCGTCAGCGTCCGAGAGAACATGTCTGACCATCTCATACGGGCGCTGGCTTGGATGACGATATCTTCCGGCGGCTGATAGGGGCCGTGTTAGATAGGTCCCATACTAATCCCGTCTTTCAGCGTCAGGAGTTGCCTTCCAGTTCTCATCTTCACCAGATTGCTCAGGATATTATAACAGGGGCCTCTACAGAGAGTACGGAATTACCACGAGAGCAGTTCGATGCTTGGAGCTGCCGAGATGCTCCGGATGGTGATTACCCTATTGGAGGAGGCTTTTCGTCCGCCCCCACCTACTCAAGTATTCTTATTGTTTATGTTTTTCAATTAAGGCTAGTTTGTTAATTTTCACATATATACGGACTAATGATTTATATTTTTGATTCTATCAACAAGGTGGCGATGGCGAATAGGCTAGCCATGATGAGCAGGAGCACGAGGCTGATATCTATACACCAGAGCAGCGTCGTTCACCTCCGCCCGATGATGATACTTTTAATAGTTTATAGTTCATTTGTATATATTCATGTTATTGTAGAACTTTTGTATATATTGTATTGCCTAATTGCGTCTGTACAACTATTGTAAATTATATTGTTTAACATTTACGGAACATTAGCTTATATTTGTAATTGGTTAGCTTATAATACGTTTTGGTGGATATTTGAATGTGAATGTGAATGATAATGAGTTGAAGATTATGTTTTAGTGTACGTTGCATATTTGAATGTGAGATATAGGTTCATATTACTGTGTATTGGGATTGTGACAGGTTACAGGTACATTAATGGGTTTAAACACCTGGAAACTGAATTTTTAAAATCTGTATTTTAAAAAAAATTAGTTACTTCCGACGGAATAGGGTATGTTCGACTGAGCTTCCCTCGGAGTTAACAAATAATCAATTTTTAATAAATGTCGAAATGTCCTAATTTTCAGTCGAACATAAGTTAACCTCGACGAACTATATCTGTCGTAACAACTATATCTCCGACGCAAATTTCTTCGAAGTTAATAAATAGATAATTTTAATAAATATCTGATTATTTTAGTTTTCAGTCAGAAATATCTTATGTTCGAGGGAATAAGTCCGTCGAAAATATGTACTGGTATATTCAACGAAAAGTTTCGTCTTATATATTCTGTCGAAGATAGTTTAGGTTCGACGAACATCCGTCAGAGATACGTTCGTCGAAGATAATAAGTATCCGACGGAATTTTTGACGGATCTTATTTTCGACCCTAATATTTACGATGGAATATCGGACGGATAGTTTCGTCAGAAATAATAGATTTTCGACTGACTAAGCTTATCTGCGACGGAATATTCTGTCGGACTTAAGCCTTTTTCTTGTAGTGCACACGGTATTGATTATTGATGCTTACGTGAGAAGGCACTCAATTTTGTTCAATTATTGCTACAGTAATTATTGCATAGTATCTCACGTTATTTGATTCAATTATTGTCGATATTTTATATATTATTAAATCAATAATTGAGATAACAAAGTTATTAATATTATTATTTGCAATATTAACGATGTCTAGAAGTTCTGTCAAAGAGAGGTTAGGTCACCTAATTGCACGCCAATAGGGAGAAATCCTTATTGGAAAGCTCCCTCTTTCCTTGGGAACGACCTGGTCGATTAATATTGTGAATTATAATAAAGGTGATAAGTTTTGTTTTATTATTATTATTATAAATGTAATAAAACAGAATTTTTTTTATATAAAACAGAATATTTTTATAAAGTTATTTATTTTATTAGGCTATAAATAGAATATATTATATTCTATTATGCATAGTATTTGCATAGTGCTTGCATAGTATTTGTATAGTAAAATCTTTTTATATAAAACAGAATACTTTTATAAAATTATTTGTTTTATTAGACTATAAATAGAATATATTATATTCTATTATGCATAGTAGTTTGTATAGTGCCTGCATAGTATTTGTATAGTAAAATCTTTTTATATAAAACAGAATACTTTAATAAAGTTATTTGTTTTATTAGATTTTAAATAATATATATATATATATATATATATATATTTATATATATATATTTATATATATATATTTTTTATAAATAGAATATATTATATTTTATTGCATAGTATTCTTTCTATTTTCCTATAAATAGGATGCCTAGTTAGAATTGAAAACACACTAGAAGTTCAGATAATTCTTCTTCTATAATCTTGAGCGTATTTCTTTAGAGTTTAAGAAAGCTTTGAGCGTAGTGCAAGTTTTCTTCAAGTATATCCCCGCCCTACCCATCGGAGTACTCTTCTTTATAAGGTAATGGGTATTATTTCTTTTGTATTCATGAAGATAACTTCTGTTATTCCATTATTTATTATTATGTTGGAATAACTTATATATGCGAAGTACAACATACATGGTGAAATTCTTCTGTTATTCCATTCTTTATTATTCTGTTGGAATAACCTGTATATGCGAAGTACCGCATACATGGTGAAATTCTTCTGTTATTCCATTCTTTATTATTCTGTTGGAATATCCTGTCTGTGCGTATTACGCATGACCTGGTTCCATTATTTATTATTCTGTTGGAATAACTTGTCTGTGCGGTCTATCGTATGCCTGGTGAAGTCTTTTGTTATTCCATTCTTTATTATTTTGTTGGAATATCCTGTCTGTGCGTTTACGCATGACCTGGTTCCATTCTTTATTATTCTGTTGGAATAACCTATCTGTGCGGTCTATCGCATGCATGGTGATTTCTTATGTTATTTCATTCTGTTGGAATAACCTGTTTATATAGATTATCACATGCATGGTAAATGATCCTTTGTATTCATTCCTTATTAAATTGTAGAAATGATCTGTCTAAGTGGATTACCGCATGGCAGACGAAAATCTATTTGCAGTTTCATATATTCTCTTATACTCAGTTGGTTAAAGATTTGACTTCTATACTCAATGAAATTAGTGGAATATCCTTGATATTTACGCTTCATCCAATATATTTTTATGGAAATATTCTTCTGAGAATTCTTTAATTTTACTCCATAAAGAAGTATCATGTTGACAATTTGGACGTTATTGATTCCTAGATGAATTAATTCTTGAACTTGTTTTATTGAATTAGACTAAAAGACAATTTGCACTCCAAACTTTACTTTCTATTTACGTTTGCACCACAAACTTAAAAAGGTGTCTAAGTACACCCCAAACTTCATTATACGTAATAAAACACACACTTTCTTCACTTAACCGGTCAAAAGTGACCGGCTAAGAGTGTAACAGAAGTTTGGGGTACAAATTGTCTTTTAATCTTAAAAATTGGCAAAAATAATTAATTTTAAATAAAATAAAATAATTAATTTTAAATAAAATAATTAGTTTTAAAAATAAAAAATAGAATAATTAATTTAAAATAAAATAATTAAAATAATAAGATTAAAATAAATATTTGGAATTAATGATTAATAATTAATCATTAACTTGTAAAATAAATATTTTATTTTAATTTTTAAAATTAATTATTAATCATTCCGGTTAAAAAAATCATTAATTTGTTAAAAAAATCATTTTTGCCACATAAAAAAATTCTATTTTTATTTTTAAAATATATTTTTATTTAAAATAAAATTTTTAAAATATAGATTTTTATTTTAGAAGTTAAAAAAAAATTCTATTTTTGTTTTTAAAAAATAGAATTTTTTTAAAACAAAATAAAATTCTGTTTTTAAAAAAATCTATTTTTACAAAATTCTGTTCTTAAAAATTTTATTTTTGTTTTTAAAAAAGAAATTTTTTTAAAACAAAATAAAATTCTGTTTTTAAAATTTTTTTTAAAAAAAGTTTATTTTTACAAAATTTTGTTTTTGTTTTTAAAAAACAGAATTTTTTTAAAACAAAATAAAATTCTATTTTTAAAAAATTTTGTTTAAAAAAAATATGTTATTACAAAATTCTGTTTTTGTTTTGAAAAGCAAAATTTTATTTTGTTTTTAAAAACAATAACAAATTTTTTTTAACTTGTAAAATTAAATTTTTTTTTGAAAATTTCTGTTTAAAAAAATTCTATTTTTAAAAATTTTAATTTTATAAAATTTTGTGAATTTTCTTTTATGTGGCAAAAATGATTTTTTGACGAGTTAATGATTGTTTTAACCGGAATGATTAATAATTAATTTTAAAAATAAAAATAAAATATTCATTTTACAAGTTAATGATTAATTATTAATTCTAAATATTTATTTTAATTTATTATTTTTATTATTTTATTTTAAAATTAATTATTTTATTTTATTTTTAAAACTAATTATTTTATTTTAAAATTATTATTTTATTTTATTTAAAATTAATTATTTTTGCCTAATTTTTAAAATTAAAAGATAATTTGCACCCCAAACTTGTGTTACAGCCTTAGCCAGGTACACTTTTGACCGGTTAAGTGAAGAAAGTGTGCGTTTTGTTACGTATAATGAAGTTTGGAGTGTACTTAGACACTTTTCAAGTTTGGGGTGAAAACGTAAATAGAAAGTAAAGTTTGGGATGCAAATTGTCTTTTAGTCATTGAATTATTATGTCATTGTCATCATCCTCATGCTTATATTGTGATGAAAGTTATCTTTGGCTTACGTGCATTGATGTACTTGGTATGATTATGACTAGGGATTATTCGGTATAATCATGACCTGTAATGTTATAAATGATGTGGTAAAACTCCTCAGTGGCCTGTAGTGTATTGACGGACAGTTTTTGGTATGATTATGACCAGAAATTATTCGGTATAGTCATGACCATTGATAATTTAATGAATATTCTTGGCCCGTAGAGCAGGGATGGCTCGACGATGTGATTTATTTATTAAGCTGAGTCCCAGCGATAAAAATTGATGAAAATATTTTAAAACATAGAAGATAGTAGATATCATGCTCTATTTGACTGTTCTAATGGATTGCTTAATCCGCTGCAGTTAAACTGATGTCTATTTTATTTTATCAGTTTAACATTGTTGAAGACTAATGATAATTTATTCTGCATTATCTTAGTCATAATATTTATTACTGAGCTAGTTGAGCTCACCCCTTTCTTTCACTATTCTCTTATTAGTCGAGAAACGGAGTGACGGTCCGGATGATAGTATTAGTAGTACTCACTATTCTGTTAAATAGTGTGACAATAAATGTAATGAGGACTCGTTTGAGTGTGGATATTGTCTAGATGACAATATTCTTATTAAAACTCTCAATTTATGTTTTGTCGTATTTTACACGACTGATGTATAATTAATTTATATTTGTATTCAGTACCTTGTATCTGACGACCCAAGATAGATGATGTATACCTGTTTTGGGGACGTCACAATAATAACAATAATAATAATTTCAAAATAATAATAATTTTTATAATATATTATTAATAATAAAATTATTATTATTATTATTTTGAAATTATTATTATTATTATTTTGAATAATAAAAATTAATATGTTTTTTATTTTAATAAAAATATTAATAATATATTATTAATAATAAAAATTATTATTATTATTTAAAAATTTGACTGCCCTCAAATTTTGACCCGTCTCAAATTTTGTTTCCGCCATTGACACTAGTAGAGAAAAAGAAGTTATAATAAAGATTAATTATATATTTTTTTAAGGCAAAACTAATAATTTGACCACCGAAGTTGGCACGTTTTATTGAATACCCGATTGAACTTTTAATTTTTCAAATTAAGTCACTGAACTAATTATTATTTTCAAATTGGGTTATTCCGTTAAAAAAAATAGACAGACGTTAAAATTTAATCTACGTGGCAATGAAAAAAATATATAAAAAATAAAAAAAACACGTAGGCAAAAAAATAAAAAATAAGCCTTCTTTTTACATTTTAAAGTTTAAAAAAATAAAAACATTAACATTTTAAAGTTTTTAAAATGATAAAAATATAATAAAATAAAACAAAAACATCAAAATATCTTTCTTGAATCAGAAACATAACGTCTTGGGTCCTTTTGGTTTGGGGTTTTTCGGATCTTGATGAATTTTGTTTGTGGGTGGGGTTTTGGAAGTTGGATCTTGGATCGGTTCAGATTTGAGGCTTCATTCATCATATCTGAACTGATTTAACCGGATTAAGGGTTCGCCTGTTTTGTGGTCGTATGTTCTGGTGGTCTTTGAGGCGGAAAAAAGGTAAAGGTAAAGCTTTGAGGCGGCGAAGATACGGCAGAGATCGGTGGGCGCTGAGAGCGTTTGAGAGAACGATTTCTTCAGTTTGTTCCACGTACCAGCCACGTCACCAATATAGAGGGTAAGGGTTTTTGGATGAACGATGAATTGGGGGTTTTTAGAAGATATTTATTGGAAATTGTATCTAATTAGGGTTTGGTTATGCCTGTGAAAGAAGCATTACTGGAGTTGGGAAGAAGATAGTACTTCAGATGTCGAATTTGAATGGGTGAGGTCCGTGAGGACAGCCTCAATTGAGAGCCTCGCCAGAAAGGGAAGGACAAAATCCATTATTTGCTTTCAATTATTTGTTGGTTTATAATTTTAAATAATTAGTTGCTATGTAATTTGATGAAAATTTGGAGAAGATAAAGATTTTGATAAAATGGAAGATTTGGGGAGGATGAAAATTTGATTTTGATTTTGTTTTTATTGTGTTTTATTATGTTTTTGTTATTTTTAAAATTTTAAAATGTTAAAAATGAGTTAAAAAAATAAATTTTTTATTTTTATTTCCATGTCATTGTTGCTGATTGGTCATCTCATCTTTTATTTTATTTTCTTTTTTTTTTTGCTTCCACGTATGAAAAATTTGACAACTGTTAACCAGATTTGACAGAATGACCCAATTTGAAAATAATAATTAGTTTAGTGATTTAATTTAAAAATTAAAAGTTCAATCGGGTATTCAATAAAACGTGCCAACTTTGGTGGTCAAATCATTAGTTTTGCCAATTTTTTTAATAAACTGTGATAAACCATAAACTGTGATAAACCTACACCAGAGCCGGCCCTGGGCAAGGGCCACCAGGGCTACCGCCCAGGGCCCACAGTTGAGGAGGGCACACATTTTTGTATAAGTTTATGTATTTATGTGTTTATAAAAATAAAATAATAAAAATATTAGGGATATTATGTATTGAAAATGATATGTTAGAAAATATTAAATATAATAGTATAATTGATAATTTTGCATCTAAAAGTGCAACAAGAAGACATTTTAAATAATATTTTGTGGTTTAAATTTCATTGGGCAAAACTAAAGAAATACCCACTGTAGTTGGTAGGTTTTACTGATTACACCATTGAACTTTTAATTTTTTAAATTACACCACAAAACTAATTATTATTTTGAAATTGGGTAATTCCATTAAAAAAAATAAACAGACGTTAATTTATTATCTACAAAACTAATTAATTGCCCACTGTAGTTGGTACATTTTACTGGTTACACCATTGAACTTTTAATTTTTAAAATTACCCCATCAAACTAATTAAAAATATTATTTTAAATATTTTTAAAAATAATTATTATTCTAAGTAAAAAATATTTGAAACTTTTTTTTCTTCATAAAATGAGTAGAGTTTCATAAAATATAGATTCAAAAAAATTAAAGTGATTTTAAATTAAATTAATGTCTACTTAATTTTTTAACAGAATGAGTCATTCTTAATATTAGAATTTTTTTTAAAAAAAACTAAAAATATAAATTAAAACAAAAAAATAGTAAAAGATAAATAAAAAAACTGATTCAATTTTTTCAAAAAAGAAATTATTAATTTTTATAAGTAAATATTATTTTCAAGAAAAAATTTGGAAAATTCTTCATATTTTAAAAAAATGAGTAGAATTTTATTTTCAAAAAGAAAAAAAAGAGATTTTTTTTAAAATCAATAACGTTTCATAAAATTTTAATTTTTTAAATTTATATTTTATGAAACTTTACTCATTTTATGGGAAAAATTAAAGTGTCTAATATTTTTTTATTAAAAATAGTAATTATTTTTAAAAATATTTAAAATAATAATTTTTAATTAGTTTAATGAAATAATCTGAAAAATTAAATGTTCAATGGTGTAATCAGTAAAACGTGCCAACTACAATGGGTAATTCATTAGTTTTGTAGATAAAAAATTAACGTCCGTTTATTTTTTTTAACGAAATAACCCAATTTCAAAATAATAATTAGTTTAGTAAAATAATTTAAAAAATTAAAAGTTCAATTGTGTAATCAGTAAAACTTGTCAACTACAGTAGGTATTTCATTAGTTTTACCGATTTCATTAATATTTTTATTTTGTAGGTACATGTGATTATTCTTTGCTTCGATGACATTTTAAAATGTCCTTTCTTATATTTTGTAAATTCTTATAATTCTAATAAAATTAATTAGTTAATAATTTATTTATTTATTTATTTAATTTATATAAAGGGCACACTTGAAAAAATTTACCCTCTAACTTTAAAAAACTTAGGACCGGCTCTGACCTACACTAAAATGACTCCGAACTCATCATTCCTCCCGATTCCTACATTAATTAAATTATCTGGAGATGATTAACATGCATGATATATATATATATATATATATATATTATAAATTGTTAAAGACCTCTTTCTCTCTAGCTATATATCAGCTTAGACTTTGGAGAAGTGATAGGCTAAATTAAGGGAAAAAAACATATACCGATGACTGACCTTTCAATTAATTAACCCCAAATTTTCTAATTAATTAAGCAAAGAACGCGTAAACTGTACACAAGATTACTTGTCAAGAATGTTTAAGCTGAAAGAAGACAAAAAGATGTATAGCTATCTGTAAAGAAATAACAACTATATATATATTATTGTAATTTAATTTGCACGCACACGCACGGGTAGGTTTTCTGATATATCTGCAAAAAGAAAGCTTAAAACAGGAAAGGATTTCGTAGGGCTTGTATGTCATCAATTAATTCTTTATATGTGGTCATGACCTAATGAAAAAGACATTTTTACAATATTCAGATCTTGATCATCTCAGTGAGCGAGTCAATCTTTAATTTATTTTCTACATGAAAGTGACTTCAATTCTCTTTGGATCGATATATCTAGTTCACGGCGTGCATGTATAGGACATATGCATGCATGCCTTATTTGGTAGTCTCCAAATTAAATTTATTGTTCTTGCTTTTGCACTATTGGTGAATATTAATGGTGACTATGGAAGTTTGTATATATTATATAAAAATTATTTAAAAACACAGTTGTCCACAACACGGTGTTGTAGTATTTGCAACACAATGTTGCAACGTCCACAACATAATTCTGTTTGAGTATAAAATGTTAGAATTTAAAATCAAATATCACAAGCAATCTCACAGAATTTAAAGAAGTTAGATTAATGAAAATGTTAGAACACACGATCGAAGTTAGTTTATTCAGGTTAAGCAAATTTTGGCTAGTGTTCCTTGTTTGACGTATTCATTAAATGTCTTACATATTATACAATGATACACACACAAAATAATATTTTTATAATAATTAGAAAATTCTAATTGCTATAACATGAGCTCAAACTCATGAGACTATTCTGTCATAATAGCCATTAGTCTTAATCGGATCCGTAGAAGTATGAGTCAATCTCAACATAAAATAAAGCCGGACTAATATTATTTATAGATGACCATTAAAATAAATAAGAACAAAAGAATAAGCAATAACAATCTAGGAAATTCCAAAAAGTAAGAACAAATTGAGACATCTCGAATTCAAAATTGATATGATTCAATTAATATTATATATAGAAGAAAAAAATAACTCCAATATTTAGTAACAAATATACAGTAGATTATAATATTTATCACTATGCAAACCGCAATTAAATCAATTTATATAAATTTTGAAAGTCGATTTAAATCTTTTCAAATTAACTTTCAAAAATTCAATAATAATCTTATATTTTACAATAAAAAAATATATATCATCCACATAATATGAGATGAAATTAATATTATTTTGATACTTTATTGTCACCATATATATCAGATAAAATATACAGCTAATATATATCTGTGATACTTAACATACGTCCATTCGATCCTTTTGTCATTGGTGTTCATATTATCCCTACAGATTTTTTTATAAGTTAATTCAAACTCTCTCTCTCTCTCCGTTTCTCTCTCTCCATTCAAAAACAAAGACAAATATCACTCAACTTTATACTTTGAATGAGTTTGTTTTGATTGACGCATGTGACTGTACTTTTCCGAAATGCAACTCACACTAGTATTTCTTGCTAATCAAAAGGATTCCTATAGCAAATTCTTACCCAAAAGATATTTCAAATTCTAAACTATCAAATACTATCAAATTTCATGTATTAATGTTTCACAATTGTAATACATAACATGAAATTAAATTGTAGGTAATGTTACATCATACATGCATGCATGCATGGTAAATACGTATATTCATGGTAAATGTTTGTTTTGTATATATCTTTGGTCCTTATAATCAGGAGTATATATCAGTGGCCTTTACCTAGGAGATGTACTGTAAATGTAGTTCAACTTTTCCCATCACCTGGGAAAATTTTCGTGTTGGCTTGTTATCACCCATACAAATGGAAGGTAAACCAGTCTTGAAATCTCTTGAGAAAATATTACTAGTTAAGAAATTTAATTATTGCATGATTTGGCTGTTTCTATTTAATTTGGAACCTTACAGTAACATAAAATCTAAAATAATGATGCTAAAATACGCGTGCCAGAAACTAATGGAGTAGAAAAAATTATCCGCTCTGTCGATGTTTCCTTAGTTTTATAATTGGAAGAAGAAATATATGTTGTATGCATTGAGTATGAACATTATAAATTTAAAGAAGCGGAATGAGATCCGACGAAGATCTTCTTGAATTTTCAAGACTTGCGATGAAATTATCCGCTCGAATAACTTACATGGTTATACTTATATAGGTTCATAAATCTTTAAATCTGTGATGCAGGGTGGATCTACATTAGGGCAAGGGGTCAGGAATTAGTGTAAAGTGATCAAGATTAATTGACTTCAAAAAATGAATTTGAAGACGATTTTGTAGTGATTTTTACGTGTTTTTTTAATTAAAAAAAATCTACATTTACTGGATTTTATTATTTCCTTTGAAATTTCATAATAAAAGAATCTCATCTTGTCAATATTTTTTGTTCCACAAAGAGTCATCTCTTTATTGCTAGTATTATAAATAACACAATATCCTCAAATTAACTGGTCATCATAATTTCATTACATGTCATTACTATTAAATTAACAATTCATTATATATATTTACTCCACTGAATGAATTTCTTGCGTCCCCCCGATCGGTTAGATTTCATATTCTCACCAGTAGCAAACACAGCTTAATTATTAACAGTTGGATTTAGTACCTATTGTTCTTCATAGCCTTGCGTGAAAAGAGCAGCTTCAGTAGAGAAAATAGCAGTACTCATGAATGCATATACACCCATTTGGCCATTTGTTCTTTGTTTTTAGTTGAATGCTTGTACCCTAATTAATGCATTCCTTTTGCCTAGAGACATATATTCTAACTTCTTAAAATTGAAGAAAGTTCTAATTAAAATAAATTACTATGTTGGCCTCTCACCTCTTCTTTGTTCAAGAGACAATTTTATTTGATAAAAATTTAGACAACTTCTTTTTGCCTTTTAAAAAAAATGATAGTCTTTTTTTAGAAGAGACTCCTCGTTACTCTCTTACCATCACTATTCTAATTCTATTTTTTTATTACTCACTTCACTTCTCCTACACCCACCACCACCATCACCACCACCACCACCCACCACCATGATCATCATATCTACCTACACTATGTTACATTTATAATTTTTTACAGTCTAGTTTGGAGTTGGCATCAGAATATGCTAACTTAATCATTGGTAGTAATTAAATGGTTTCACCAAAAGTGTCACTTGTCATTTCTAGTAAATCGAATAGCCAGTAGCTTCAGCGATGGCCTAATTATCAAGTGGTTTTTTACTTACTCACCCACATTTATTTATTTATTTATTTATTTATTTATTTATGTTTCTGGTGAATAAAATCACCAGATAAGCTGGAAGATTTTAAATCGAATTCAGCCAAAGAGAGATTAATCATGCACATCACTTCTTGTAGAGATGCATAAAGACCAATAATAATTAAGGGTTTCTTTCAGTCATGCGAAGACAAATCTCGAGCTTATCTGTTTGATTTGTATCTTTCCACCTTTTTTTCATAGTATCATCATAGCAGTGATGCACAAGAGTCACAGTCGTAGCCTTGGACAAATTATTGAGCTTTAGTAGTATCATCGAAGTATCAATTAATCATGTCACTAGCTAGCTAGCTCAAAATTGATGAGCATATTCTTTGACAAAGCCCTAAACCACTGATCAAATTCAATTATATGATAATTGCCACGTCAAACCCTAAACATCATTTCTTATGCTAATCATAGGAATTACAATTACGATGATTATTACATGTATAGGAAACATGCCTGCACAATTATTTAATTATATATATACACATCAATGATGATAGAACATCCGTAAAATAATTAAGTACTGGTGATGCCTGCACAATTATTTAATTATTAATATTTTTTTTACCGCGTTGCATCAATCCCTAGTCCAACCAAGAGCAGGACCAGAGAATGGCGCAGTCCACTTTCTAATTGCTATTCCCGCAATGACGCTCGAGCTTATAGATGTTGCCGTACGTTCGCTTGAACCATTTTGTAACTTTGAAGTAATTTCTTCAGCCCAGGAGATTCTATAAATAAATAGGGCCAAAACTCTTGAGGAGACTTGTATGTCTGATCATTAAAAGCAAAATCAATCCTCTAGATCTCAGACCTACTAATTTTTGAGTTGTATAATTGGGGCTCCTGTGTCCACCCATTTATTAATTTATATGGATGGATATGAGTTGGACCATTTATTATTTTTATTTAATAACTATCAATCCAAACCCATTTAATTAACATGGACGAAATGGGTTAATTACTCGATCTAGTTTCCATCCATCTTTCCGGCTCTAGTTGAAACCATAACAATTATGTCCCTGTAATCAATGGAAGATTCGATACCAATTGAGTAAAAAGGTTAAGAAACCTCAGAATTGAAGCCCAAAATTCTTAAAATTCCAGGAGGGGCGCTAAATAGCCCGAACATTATGTGGAAGGCAAGAGACAAAGGTTGGAGCAGGGTAAATGTATGGAGTTAATTGTTTTCTTGTAATGATTAATGGCACACATGTGAATAGAGTGGGTACCTTGATTTGTCTCTGTGGAATGGAGACAATATGCTTATTGGAAGCAAGAACTATTGCCTTCTTACACTGTTATATGTATATATATAAATACGCCCAAACACATATATACACTGATATATGAATAAACATCTCGTGATGCATGTAGTCACTGGACATGGATTTTGCCCATTTGGAGGCACGTTCTTGCAACATCTAAGGTTCATGGTTATGCAGGTTTGTTCCCTTAGTTGGCAATCCAAATTAAACAGGATTCTTGTATATATATGGCCACCTCACCAAGCTGTGACGTTTTTGTTGCTTCTGCTGAACTAAAGCAAACGTATCATCATTACATGGAATAATAATATACACCAAACAGGGCTTATAATCTACGTACATACTAACCATTTATTCTTATACATACGTATATCCCCTTTCATCTCCCAAAGATCCGGGAGATGGAGGAGGCTGATTGATCAAGGATATATATATATATATATATATATATATATATATATATATATATATATATATATAATTGACAATAAGAATTAAGATAGTCATTTTGTGGGCTAATATATATCTCACATACATAAGAGACTTGTATGTGATTCTTTTTTTGTGAGAAAATATCTTACTATGATTAAAACAAAAAGATAATACATAGGAAGTTTAATTACTATTTCACTTGTGTAATATTCCAATCCAATTCAATAACGCGTTAAACACCAAACTAGTTGGGATATATATGTGGAATTTAGGAAGAAATTAAAAAAATGTATCTCTTCACAAATTTGATTGAGTTTCCCAACATAATATATGTCCTTCCCTAATACCATAGTTTTAAAATCCAGATCAGATCGTGGGTTCAATCGGTAAAAATTAGAACCGGTCGACATTCTGATCCAATTTGAATCAATTAATCGTTTTTGGTCAAAACTCGGTAGAATCGCTTGACCTCCGATTGAACTGGTAGTTCAACCGGTAAAACCAATCAAGTTAACCTAGTGAGCTGGTTTTAATTATTTTTTAATATTATTTTTGTACCAAAAAATTTTTAATATTAAAATTAACCAATTTTAGTAATATTATAACTCAATTTTATTATGTTTTAGTTCATAAAAAAATTAATTTTTATTAATTATTAATAATATATTTTTATATATTAATGACGTCACTAGGTTAATAATGATTCGACCACTGGTTGAATTAGTGATTCATCCACCCGGTACCTTTTTCGATTTGATAGTCGGTCATAGTCTGAAAATGCCTAATACACAAACACGTTCACAAAATCTTATTTATATCGTTTTACCACTTAAAGAAGTCCTCATATATAGTCTATCCCTATATATATATATATATATATATATATATATATATATATATATATATATATATATATATATGGGCTGATCCATAGCTAACGTTGTAAAAAAGCGTCTATCCTTACAATAAATCTTGATCGTCCATTCGGAAAACTAACGACCTATATTACTCCAGTCCGCAATTTAATTTTTAGTATTCTGTAGTTTAATACTGCGGACGGGACAGATGAACAAAATATACTTCCTTAAAAAATTCTCTCGCCCGCAGTATTAAATTGCGGACTCTAACTCCTTTTGAAAATTGCAACGTTGTCATTTTGTTTAAACTATCATCTGCAATATTAAACCGCGGATTCTAGGACACCCAAAACGACTACCCGGTTTAACCAAACGAGGCCAATAAACTTATAAGTCCCATCCGCAGTTTAATACTGCAGACCCTAGGTCAGATTAAAAGACGCACTGGGAAAGTGAGAAGGTCAAAATCTGAGAAGTCCCGTCCGCAATTTAATATTTTGGACGCTAGGTCTCTATCTATTATAAATGCAAACTCAATAGTTCAAAGCATGACTAAGTTCGAATTAAGGCTCCATAATTTTCTATTTCTTCTTTCATATTGGTATCATTGCATGGAAGTGTGCTAAAAATTCATATTGTTAAGCTAACAATATGAAAGAGAAATAAAGGATTTTGAGCTTTAAAATCTAACAAGAAATTCATAAAGAGAAGTTTCACTAAAATCTATATAGAGAAGTTTCAAAAAGCTACCATAGGGTTTAACATTTAACAAGAAATATTGTGCTTCCAGGATGGGTCAATTGTTTAGCTCTTTTATACAAACTCTGGAGTGCTATCACAACATGTTGAGATATTCCTGAATAATCTCAACATGTTGTGATGGCACTTCTGTGTTTGCATATGAGAGCTAAATAATTTACCAATCCTTACAGTCTGTTTGACCTATCATCCACAGTTTAATACCGCATATGAGACTTTCTAAAAAAATGACGTTGTTTCCCCTTTCTTTTACCATCTAGAGTTCGCAGTCTAATCATGCGGACGTAACCTACAAATTAAAACGGACGTGACCTACTAATTAGAACGACGTCGCTTCATTCTTTTAGCATCCACAATTTAATATTGCAGACGAGAAGCACAATAATCCATACAAAGAAGTTTCATAATTTATTAACATGCAGTTATATGCGTGTAAATACAGAGATAGAGAAAAAGCAAACAATAAAACTTCCTAAGTAACTCTTTCTCAAAATCCATACAGAGAAATGAAATTATGAAGCTTAAGACATTTGCAATCCTAAAGCTTTATAATGGCTCCACTTATCATGGTTTGTAAATATTCCACATATTGCACATTTTCAAACTGCCTTCTGTCTTGCGAATTGTTCAACACCACTTTTCAACCGTGTTGTTTTTTTACGACCTTTTGTCTGTAAACATATTGGATCAAACATAGGATCATTAGAAGCAGCAACATCATCAACATCATCATCATCGTGAAATTTTATAGCGTCCTCGGACTTGATAAAAGGTTGCACATTGTCATCCAGTCTTATTTTGACACCTTAAGCAGGGATTTTGGCCACAATTTTTTCCTCACGATCTAGCATTTCATCAATATATCTAGTGGCTTCAAAGGAAGATGAAACATGCAACACAAAACCAAGAAATCATTTGGCTAAATAATTGAACCGACTGGTTTGTGTCTCCACATAATCTGTGACCTAGGTGGGAACGTATGAGGAGACACCGCTGATTTTATTAGCATCTTGAGTCCATCGCTTGTGTATCAATTCTTTAGGAATCTTAACCAAGTTCTTTAAATTTAGTAGGCTGAGAATGTGACGACATATAGTACTAGAATGTTCAAACATTTTGCAATTACATTTCGCCATCCCGGTATCTATATATTGCACAACTGTGAAATACCTGCGGCGAGATTCAGGAACCATCACTTTGAATACCAAGTAGTTTTTTGAATCAAAAGTTAACAACTCAAACACCTTTTTAGAAGTTAACTTATGGGATTTTATCAGTTCAATTTGAAAACGCAGAAACATTTCTTTGGTATATATTTTAGCTGCATGCATCTATAATGGATTTTCAATAACAAATTTTCTTGCACAATTGACTGTGATATAATCATGTAGTTTCTCTTTGATCCCCAATTATACACAACATAAGTAAGGTCGTCCCAAATCATTACGGTAGTCCCAAAATGATCCCCAATTGAGTTTATTAACATAACTTTGATCAATTCAAAGTAGTCCCAATCAGTCCAAAAAACAAATTCACTCCTAATTGAAGCAATTAACAGAACTTTGATAAATTAAAATTAGTACCCAAAATTGACAAAAAAATAAGTACCCAAGATTTTCAATACCCAAAATCAGTACCCAATATTTCCATTACCTAAATCACTAGCCAATTTCATAAATACTGAAAACATAAATCAGTAACGAAAATCAGTACCCAATACTTAAATATTTCCATTACCCAAATCAGTAGCTAATTTACAAAGCAAAGTTCAACATTGAGAAATTACCCACATACAACACAATCAACATTCTAAAATTAAAACATAAATTAAACCTAACCTTAGTAGCACTATGAGGAGATAATGTACACAACAATCCATTCTGCCACAACACGCGCTATTGCTGCCACCACTGTTTAGACAGTTCGACTAGGAAGAAGGGAAGAAGAAGGAATAGCAGGTTGACCAGCGAGATGAAGAGGGTCGGCGGGAAACGCGAGGTTATAGAAGAGAAAGAGAAAGCACAATAGAGAGAGAAAGCACAACAAAGACATAAAATTTATAAGTCTGCGCGACGATTATCATAAAGCGATTAGGTTTTTATGTCCATTATTTTCGACGGAACATCCGTTGAAATCCATTACCTTAGAAATAACTAATCTCGATGGAATTTTCGTTAAGAATATTTGTTTATCTATCGAGATTTGGTTTGGCGATGACGGGAAGACTGAAGCCAAGGGGGTTTACTATTTTCAATGAAATTCCATTAGGATTAAACTATTTTTGACGACCTTATAATCGACCGAATATTCCGTCAGAAATATAGCTATTTCGGAGGGAATTAGTTCCGTCAAAAATTATTCAATCTGAAATAGCTATGTTTCTTGTAGTGAGAGAATTAGGACGTCGACTAGCCATCCAAGATCTAGTAGAATCTAAAATCACATCTCCTCTTGGACATTACACACTTTGAGTAGCGAACGTTTGATTTGAGGATTGAAGAGATAACAAAAGAGTAAAGATTGAAAAGAGTAAAGATTGAAATTTGAAGATTGCATCAATGTATTGTTCTTCTTCAAAGGTATATCTTTTATCATTCATCAATTAATGATATTTCATAAGGTGATTCATGGAATTGCAAAAAAATTTAAATTACTTTTATTGAATGTTTTTCGTTGCTTTACAATATCATGTAATTTTTCATCAGTACTTGATATTGAATGAAATGATTTTTCATCAAAAAAATCCATGAAAAAACAAATGAATCAGTTCTAAATATGAAATTTTAGATTATCGATCTTTGGTGATGTTTGTCTGTAAGTATGGTTGCTTATTAATTAGTCTACTATGTGCTCTCAAGTTGATTAAACTGTTTATCGATGAAAGAGAATAACAAAAGTCATTTGCAATTAGATTTTTATCAGTCAGAATTCGCAGTTTAATTTTGCGGACATATGTTTTTATTAACAACGACAGTGTTTTAATGATAAACCAGCGTTCGCATTCTTAAACTGCGAACAAAGACTTTAGACGAAAATAGTTCAGTTTAGTCCTATTAATATTCCATTTCTCTGGGTATTATATTGTTGCAGACTCATCATCTTTTTTTGGGATGATGAAAAGAATACCCATGAACAAATAGAAAACTTAATAGTATTAAATCGAACTATACTAGCTCGTCCCAAATCGGTATTGTAAAAATCAAATAATCAGTTATTGGTTGTTACATATTCAAGTATTATCTACTTCTCTTGAATATTGTTATTGGTTGTTACAGATTCAAGTAATCAATAACAATAATAACAATACCCAAGAAAAAATAGAAAATTTATTCAACCTTAATTCAAACTCTTCTACTTCTCCAAAAGAAACTGTCAAAATGAGATGAGATCCTAAAGTCATTATATAAAGTATGAAATTTTCAATAGTACTTCGCCTTATTAATAATCTTACCTAGCATTTGCAGTATTAAACTGCGGACGTGACTTATGAGTTTCTTGGCGTTGTTTGGTTAAATCGGAGTGTCGTTTTGGGGGTTCTAGAATCAATAGTTTAATACTACGGGCGGTAGTTTAAACAAAATGATAACGTTGCAATTTTTAAAAAGAGTTAGATTCCGCAATTAATACTGCGGACAAGAGAATTTTTCATTGAGGGGTATTTTGGTTATCTGTCCCGTCTACAATATTAAACTGCACAATACTAAAAATTAAACTGCAAATAGAATAAATATAAGTCATTAGATATTCAGATTAACGATCAAAATTTATTGTAACAATATTCATTTTTTATAACGTTAATTATGTATGAGTCTATATATATATATATATATATATATATATATATATATATATATACATACATACAGAGAGTATCAGGTAATAGCTCCCTTACTTTCTTAAAATACGGGTTTTTTTTTTGCTTTTTTTTAAAACAACTAAAAAAAGTTTAATATTTAATGGAACTAATTTTTTTTCATAATACAGTGTTTTGGGTGTGATTTGGATACATATAACAAAACAGGTCTGTACAGTCTTTACTGACCTGTATTGGTATATGTATCCAAATCACACCCAAAACACTGTATTATGAAAAAAATTCAGTTTCATAAAATATTAAACTTTTTTTAGTTTTTTTAAAAAAAAGCCAAAAAAATGGTGTACATTTTAGTAGCGTGAGGGAGCCCTTACAGAAATCGGACCTTATATATATATATATATGGTCTCCATCCACAGCAAACGGTTGTTGGGAGCAACCCCTTTTGGCCCAGCCGCTACAACCTGTAGCGGCTTATAAAAAGTAAAAATAAAACTAAGTAACAAGCCGCTACAGGTTGTAGCGGCTGGGCCAAAAGGGGTTGCTCCCCAACAACCGGTTGCTGTGGATGGAATCTCATATATATATATATATATATATATATATATATATATATATATATACGGTCCGGATCAAGTGCATACCCCTTATCTTACTCACCCGTGCTCACCCCCTTTAGGCAACGGTTTCGGTCATACAACCGTCGTCTATACTTTTAGCGACGCTATATGTTATCCGTCGTTAAAAGTATAGACGACGGTTGTATGACCGAAACCGTCGCCTCAAGGGGGGTAAGCACGGGTGAGTAAGATAAAGGGTATGCACTTGATCCTTGCTCTCTCTCTCTATATATATATAGAGAAAGAGAGAGAGAGAGTCCGGATCAGGTCCGGACTCCCGCTATTTTAACAAAATTCGGACTTTTTTTGTTTGTTTTTTTTTTGTTTTTTTAAAACTAAAAAAAAAATTTATGAAACTTGAATTTTTACATAATACAGTATTTTGGGTGTGATTTGGATACGTATAACAAAATATGTCTGTACAGTCTGTGCAGACTGTACATATATTTTTTGGTATAGGTATTCAAATCACGCCCAAAACATTATATTATGAAAAAATTTCAGTTCCATAAAACACTACTAGAAAAACAAGAATACGTGACGGAATTTTGTGATAGTTTTTAAAAACAATCACAAAAGATAGTAATTTGTGATGAACTTTTTAAGCAATCACAAAATAATAGTATATATAATGGCTCTTAGTGATGACTAATTTTGTCATCAATGTATTATAATTGTGATGGCCATGTCAATCACACCAATTTTTTCACGCAAAATAAATTTTTTTTGTGACGCATTAAGTCATCACTTATAGATATACCCTTTTCGTGATTGCATTTAAGCTATCACTAATATTTTAATATAAGAAAAAATCAAAATAATATTTTATGACGGTCGTGACAATCATTAAAAAGTTAAATTTTTGTGATGGAATTTTTATGCCATCACAAAACAATACAATATATGATGGCTCTTAGTGATGACTAATTTTACCATCATTATAGAGTATTTGTGACTGCCATTGCAATCACCAAATCTTATTTGAAAGTAATTGTTTAGTAAATCAACTCACATATGTTTCCTTTTATATTTTGTTTTAAAATTATAATCATTATCTGAACTTTGGTGTAGTGGTAATACTCGTTATTTAGTTTGCAAATGGGAGAGGGTTCGAATCCTACAAGTATCATTTGATACAATTAATATAGATATAATTAATATAGTGAAATAAATTATACGTAAATAGAGATTCACGTTCTTACATTTGATCCCTAGAGTATTGTTTTTTTTTTGTGATGACTTTGACAATCACAATAGATTATATGTTAATGTGATTGTATTAATCATCACAAAAGCACTAAGCATTTACGTGATTGCCAAAACCATCACGTAAAACATTTTATGATGGGCGTATACAAGACGACCATTGTGATGCTTAAAGCCATCACGTAAACCTTTCGTGATGATTTTCTTACTTTTTATGATGGATTTAGGCCATCATAAATGACCATTTTTTTAGTAGTGAAATATTAAAAAAAAATTTAGTTGTTTTAAAAAAAAGCAAAAAAAATAAAAAAAAAATCCGTCTTTTACTAAAATCCGGAATCCCTGATAGGATCGTGGTTGTATATATATATATACGCTCTTTCTGGATGTCGCTAGCAGGTTTTTGGATTTAGAGATTATTAATGTTAGGAGCAATATAATGATATGAAATGATTTGATGGATATGACGTTTGTTACAAATTCTATGGAGATGAAGAAGTTGAGTTAGTAACTAGACAATAAAGGTTGAAAGGCACGTGTAGAAAGAGTGAGAAAAAAAGAGAGGACAAAAGTTGACGGCTGTTTTGAGAGATAGAGAGAGAAAGGGAACTCCAAATTCCCCGTGAGGAGTGTTTGGAGGCATCCAATAAACCTCCATTTTCATCTTCAATTCTCTTTTCTCGAATATATATATATATATATATATAATTCATTTCTCCAGCAAATTGAAAGAAGCAAATTAAAAACGAATCAGTTATAACAACGATTTTTTGTCGTTATAGCATAGAAAGTCGATTTTTTATGCTATAACGATGAAAAAAACTGTTGCTATAACCGGTTCGCTCATGATTCGCTCTCTCCAGTTCGCTAGAGAGAGTCGGACTATATATATATATATATAATTTTAAGTTTGTTATCTTAATTTTATTATTATATTACACTATTAAATTAAAAAAAATACTCCATCTGATTGTAAGTATAAGATTACTATTGACTTTTTAAAAATCAATTTGAAATATTTTTAGATTCAAAATTGACATGATTTATTTAAATTTTGAAAATAATAAATTTTATAATTAGTAGTAATTTTCTAGTAGTTTATGATGTTCATAATTTTACTGATATAAACTAAATGAATTCATATCAAATTTGAATAATATTTGAAATTTACTTTTAAAAAATCAATAATGATCTTATAATTAAAAAAAAAAGGGAGTATGATTTTTAGGAGACACAAAAATGTATTATTGATATTCATAAAAAAAAAATTGCTAAATAATATTCATCAATTTTTTAATAAAACTATTTGTTTTTTTTATGGAACAAAATGAATGATAAATAAATACACTCGTACGTTTATTCCTAATAATTCCTATTTTACACCATTCCCCATCCAAACAAAAATCACGAGCTTATGATTCTTCCTCTCCATTCTCACAGTTCAGAAACCTCGTGTTTTACCACATATATGTGATCTACTGTACTCAACTTACCGTTCCCACATTTTACCTTCACGCCCTTAATTCCTATACTTCATTTTACTTGTACTTTTTTTAGGCTTCTTAATTGTAAGATAGTAATTATAATAAAACAGTAATATAATAGAAAACTGGCAGATATTTATTTCTCCATATTAATATATTTTATCCCCTTTGCTGAGAAAAATTTTTGGGAATAGTTGTAGTGTTATTGGATCAAGACATGGGCATTGAAGATAAAAAAGTCTGGGCAGACAATTTTATTGGACAGAAAAATGAGATATTTTTTAATTATTTTTTTATTGCGACTCTTAAAAAATGTATAGTATTTATTCTAATAGAAATTTTTATAAAATATAATATTTTAAATATAATTTAAATACATATATAAAAACAGAGTTATAGACCTTGCGTAGAAGGACTCACTGAAGATAAGTATAATTTTCTGAATTTGCGTAACCCAAGGTACAATATCTCTATTTACCAAAATAAAAAGTACTAATAGAATAAAATTATGGGCAAGAGATACCCACATATATATTCTAATTTTAAATTCTTAGTTTTATGAATTAGTAATAATATCCCTCTGTTTAACACTGACTTCTAATTGACTTTTATATTATTTATTTATTTTAAGCAAATTATGGTTTGTGTTGAGCAAGCATATATACTTTAGCATAAATATTTTTATGAGTATTGTTAATTTTAAATTCTAAAATTAAAACGTATTGTCATGATAAAAATTATGTTTAATTAACGTGTCCTAATTAAATCATAATATGCATTTAAAATATAAAGCAAGCTAGCACTCAAATATCACTCTTTTTTTGTTTTTTGCCAGGGGGTATAATAATGGCAATCTCCTAATATTGCATGGGTATATATATAAGTGCGTGCCCTTAATTGTTAATGCCATCACTATTCATATTTATCAGAAAGATAAAAATTATGGCCAATTTTCCTAATGGCGTCTTTAGGGTTTCACACATAATAATCTTAATATTTCTATTCCGACAAAAATTAAATCAGAAGAATAAAATAAATTTTTTCCCGCAAATAAATAGATAATATAATTTATTTGTTCGTGGGAATAAATTCATTTTATTTTTCGGTCCAATTTTTCTATCCGCATATAATTATTGATAATCCTATTATATTTGTATTTTTGTTGCCTTACTTTTATAATTATTCCGGTGATATTCAATACTTAAACACTTATTGTCCGGACAACATAGTTTTAACAACCTCCTTATTTTTTTGTTATAAAAAGGAAGGCAGTCATTTCGGAAGCGAACAACAAGTGATCATTTAGTTTCCCCTCTTTAAAAAGTGCTTCATTCAGAGGTCGCAGAGTGATAGGAGGAGGAATATCAAAGGAGAGGAGAAATTAATACATAGGAATTAAAGAATGGTTTCTAGGGAGCAAAAGAAAGCTGCTGCTCTGCATGAGAAGCTTCAACTTCTTCGTTCAATTACAAACTCTCATGCAGTAATAATTCAATTCAATTCCATTCCATTCCCTGCATTTCTGATTTCATTTCACTTTATTTGATGATCAATTTAATTAATTGACATTCTAGAAAAAAGATGTGTATGTGTACTTTTCTGAATAATAATAAACACTATATATTATCTTCTCTTCTCTTTTATTTATTTATTTCCCCCAATTCTTGGATCCTGGCTTAATTTCTTAATTTGAGATCTTTCCATCTAAATCCACTCTCTAATTTTAATTATTTTTCTCTTCTTAATTAACTACTCCCTTAATTCTCATATCAAGTGGTTGGTTATGTTGTTGCTTTGATATCCTTTCTGCTGCATCTATTTATTGTCTATATCTCCTACTATATATATATATATATAAACTCAGATTATAAAGATCGATGTTGTGCCTTGATCAGAAGTTGATTTGATAATAACTGGGTATAATAATTAACAACCCAATTCTTTAAATTACCATCACCATTAATTTAACCTAATAAATCTATTTTATGATCTCTTATATAAGAAGGTAGAAGATGACCAAATTAAGTATTTATGCTATCGGATTAATTTTAACTGAGCTTGTTTATGTTTGGCAGCTAAACGAAACCTCAATCATAGTAGACGCAGCAAAGTATATAGAAGAGCTTAAACAAAAAGTTGAAAGACTGAATGGAGATATGGAAGCTGGACAAAATTCAAATCATGATGACCAGAATTCATGGCCTGCGGTAATTTTATTGACACGTATACTCTCTTTGTTCCAAAGATAGATATATATTTTTACTTTTTGAGTTAATTTGTAAAATTATTTAAGCGTGAAAGAAGTAATTAACTAATACGATAATTAGTAGTATTTTTAGTTAATTAACAATAATTGTACTTGTTTGTACGGTATAGCTCTTTGACTTTTAAAGTCAATTTGACAAAATCATAGAATTCAAAATCCATATAGATTTAATTTTAGTTAATTAACAATAATTATTCTTTTTTCCATTTTTTTTTTTGGAATTTGTCTTTGATTTATTAGTGTAATAATTATTGATATGAGCCTTCTACGTCTACTATATATTCAGGTTGCCGTAGAAACCCTAGAAAGGGGTTTCTTAGTGAATATAAATTCTGAAAAGAGTTGTCCCGGTTTGCTCGTCTCCGTATTGGCAGTTTTTGAAGAGCTTGGCCTTAATGTGATTGAGGCTAGGGTTTCTTGTACAGACAGTTTTCGATTGGAAGCCCTTGGCGGAGAAGTAAGAGATATAATTAGCGTGCAAGTTTTGTTTTGTTTTTTCACTTTGATGTACGTATATATGATCAAGCTTATAATTAATTAAGAACATACATACATAGATAAAGATAATAAAAGATAATTAGGGGTACTAATTACAAAAACAACAATGGACCATTAATTAATTAGTGGTGAAATCATGCATGTCGTCCTTTAATAATTAAGTTGTAGTGCTGCTAATTTTGCAGAATGACGAAAATGGCGAAAGCATAGACGCACAAGTAGTGAAAGAAGCAGTTTCACAGGCCATCAGGAATTGGAGAGATCGAAACCAATGATGAAGATCAGTAACTAAAGATTTGCATGCCAGCCTTATATATTTATTTCCTCTTTCTTCACATATAAGTTAGTTCTGAAGAAGAGTAAATATATGTTAAAATAAGTTAATAGTCGTTGAGAATAAGTTAATTAGTAGGTAGCTAGGATCAATTTGAAATATCAGAATTAAACTTGGATAAAAATTTGAAGCACCAGGGACAAAGGAAACCCTAGTTGAGCTTGAGAATCTTCTTTTTCCATGTAAAATGCAAAGCATTTGTTTAAATTTTCTCAATTTAATGCATGGCTTTAATTTATATATATGTTTATGATCTAAAACCCTAGAGATCATGTAGTAGAAGTACTCAGTAGTCTTATATTCTTTTTCCAATATTAATTAATCACTCCTCCGATGATCCATTTTATCTACTTTTACAGTGTTTTTCATTTCAAGTAGATATATTGTACTATAGTCATGCATGCGTGAAACAAAATATAAGGACACAACTTCTCTTAGAACACAAACATAATAATGCATTAACATTTCTACTTAATTATAGTGAATTTTCCGAATAATTGTTCATTGAGCATAGAAAAATTATTCCTATCTATCTTAAAAATAACAAAATAATAATAATAACAATAAATTGTTGATCTGGGAGACAAATCAAAATTATATTAAAAAAATATGAGTATCGTAATAGTAATTAATTTATCTCATGTAAGTACTTTATCTTATTAATAACATACTTAAATAAGCATATATTTTTGGGGAATGTATAGTAGCTAACTGTTAAGTCAATAATATTGTTATGATGACAAAAACATAATTAATATAAAATGATGGTTGATTATAAATATTGAACTAACTTGTGACAACACGTACCATTAGTCTTCCTATACTAAACTAGCTATGGAAGCTTTGTTTCTGGATAATTGGGAATGTTGGGCTCCTGAAATGGGGCCTAGATCTGTGTAGTTCGTTTGGTTTCAACAGAGCTGGGTTGTGGACTGTTTGGTTTTAATATCATGAAATATTTTGAAAATCTGTATATTGCCAAAGAAATTTGTCGAACATATATTAATTATAAAATTAGTCAATTGTATCAATTACATGGTAAAATTATTATCAATTAAATTTATTTACGTAATTTATAATAAAAAAATGATATATAAAGTCGCAATATTTGTTATTTTCTATATTTTTCTCACCCCAGTAAGAAATTTAAAAAAAAAAGAAAAAAAAAACTACTTGACGGAGTAAATTAGCAAAAATTAATCCGCATGAGATAGATTTGATGCCTGAGTCGATAAATTATAAGTAGATACTTCAATTTTGAGCTAACCAGACAAGCCTAATGAAAAATTCTTACATTTAAAAACAAATTAGGAAAATGATTGATGACATATATATATAATGGTTAGATGGATCAATTAAGATTAAAGCTCTGTTTGTTTTATAATTTTTCAATGTTTGGTATGTGATGCAGGATGAACCGAGACCAAAAATACCGAATTCTCGAATAATATGTTGATGGTTTTGGAATATCATGAAAGGGATGATCATCACAAACAAAGAGTATATTAAACACCTTCGGTATAATTTCCTTCGGTTTTGACTTCGGATAATGAAATACATTCAGATTCGGGAGTTGGGATGACACTTTCACCCTCAACTTCGGAAGAAAGAATGGCGTCTTTACTTCGGGGTTCGACATATTAATAGTGTAATTACTTTCTTTTTTATTTAGTTCTTTAATTAAGAATATTTTATTATTTGCAAGTTTGTTATTTTGTTTCCGTAAAAGTAAGGAGTTTGTTAGAATCATTTTTCGCATCCCTAGGAAGTTTGTCAGAATCTTTTTTCATATCCCAAGGAGGATTTTATTTCCATTTTATTTCCATATCTCTAGAAATATTCTAGAGTAACTTGGGGATAAAGTTTTGCTAAGCTATATAAACCCGGCTTGTGAGTTGGAATAGGAGGACTCGAATTTTTTATAAATATATTATACACATTAGAGAGATTTCTCTGTGTTTTTTGGTGAATCTCTTCTTCCTTTATTTGAGAATTCAATTGTTTACCAGCCCACAGGATAATCGATATCCTGCCCAGCGTCAGTTGGTATCAAAGTTCAAGCATCTTTATGGGAGTAGACTCATCGGTTTTAATGGCTGGTGGTCGTGGTCGTGGTTGTAGAGGGCAGGTACCGGCTGAGGATGTCCCGCACCATAATCGTAACATCCAGGACGTGATGATTGAGGATTTACAGAGACAAGTTACAGAGCTAACCCAGCGCCTAGTAGCACAAAATCTGGGTTGTCGTGGACAGGTTCCGAATGAGGAAGTCCTGCACCTAGGCCATCGTGGACAGGTTTCGGAGGAGGAAGTCTCACATCTTGAACACGATGAAGAATCCTATGATTCTGAATCGAGTTATAATAACCCTTACGAAAATTCAATTCTCTACAACTTTGCAGAAGAAAGTTTTTCCAAATTCCAAACAGAGATTGACCGAAATTCACAAACGGACGATTTTACAGGCTATAATCAAATTTCGGTCAATAATTATGTCCAACAATACACAAAATATGTGTTAAACATTTAATGCCACAAAAATACTCTTCCTCCTCATATACTCATATATCCCACATTCATTATAAAAATATCACCGTTAATATATTATTAAAATAATATATTTAAATGAATTATTTTATCAGAAAAAAGATAAAATATTAATTTTCAACAATTGTCACATTAAAAATTTCTCCATCTATATTCATATAAAATTAATATTTTTCTCATCATATAAATCAATAATTAATTATTCACAAATAATATTACAGAATCACAGTACTGACAACCAGGCCGTTCCCAGGAAAGAGGGGGCTTTCCAATAAGAATTTCTCTTTACTGGCGCGCAATTAGGTGACCAAACCTCTCCTTAGACAGAACTTTCTAGTCATTGCCAATAATGTTTTCTAATAATATTATTCAGATAATATGAATTATTGCTTCGATAATGAAAAATACTGTGTAATAACAATTATTGAAACAACAGTAATATAAAATATCAACACAGCAATTATTGAATAAAATAAAATACTGAACAATAATTACTGTAACAATTATTGAGTAGTGCCTTCTTACGTAAGAATCAATAATTGGTGCAATACCGTGTGCTACTGTGTTTTAACCACTGGGTATTTTAACAGTATTAACGGTAACAACTACGCCGTTATTTTTAAACAACTTATATTTGTCGTTTTTTTCGTCCAATCGCTTTACGTTATGGGGCCCACACATGGCTGCGCCGTCGAACGAATATTCCCCGGCAGTATGAATATTCCACGACTAAACGAATATTCCCCGACAACAATGAATATTTTATAACCACTTGCTTATTTTGAAATATTTGCGTATTTTACCTATAACTATCCACATTAATCAAATCAACCCTTACTATTTCAAAATAATAAATAGAGAAAATTAAAATTCATTTATTAATAATTTGAGGTCTTACATGTTCCAATTGGCAATTACATATCCATGATATGGTTGACTAGTTATATAACTTGATTGACCTATTTACAGTTCATGTTAATCTGCCTACTTTACTACTTTCTTGTGATGTAATTTGGTCGATGGAGTCATTTATCTCAAATAATAAATTACATAGTACTAGGGTCTTGCTGCTGGGACCGCTACTAGTTTTGATTCTAACCCCTTTCCCGTTGTGAGTTTGTATTTCCTCCTTATTTGAGGTTAGTTGTACTTGCAATATTTTCACCCATTAGCTCTACTACTATAGTTTACTAGATATTGTAATTGAGATATTATTGATGTTGGTTATGAAATTCATTCGTACTTATAATGATATCCCTCAATAGTAAGGACTTTAAAAAATAAAATAAAATACCTTTTGAGTGGTTTTTTGATATTCTTGCATTTTTTTCTTTTCTTTTCTGTGTCTTATTCTTTTTCATTATAAGGACATTGGAAACCACCAAATTCTGGGGGCTGTCATAACTCCTAACATATATATATTGTTGGTTATGCTCCAAAATCTTATGTTTTTGCAAAGTCCCACATTGGCTATTCTTGGAACTCTCTTAGTGCTTATTAGTACTTGTTGTTATGGGCTTAGTAACATGGTTGAAGAAATAGGGATGAGCTCGCGCACATGAGGACGGCTAAGGAATTGGGCGAGACCAAGCTTGATTCTCGGGCTTTCGGTCAGAAAACCTTAGTGCGTGTGTGCGCGCGATACGCCCGCGCAGGGGGGGGTGCCGATCCGGAAAATTTGTGCTTCGCGGGTGCACCCAGGTAGCCCACTGTTTTGGTAAAATTCCTATTTCATTTTATACTAAGTCTAGCTATTAGCCCTAGCCGTTTCATCCATTAAATCCCCAAACGGAAACCTTATTTATGTTTACGTTTTCTGTAACTCCAACGTAAACTCAACTTTAATGTCTGCTTTACCGTTTTGTTCCCAACGGTACGCTCTTATTCTTGTATATATATTACTTCAGTTCTTCACAGAAAATATAATTTTTGGCTTCAGTTCTCCACATAAAATATCCCATACACTCAGTAATATATACTCTGCAACAGTTTTCTTATTATCTGATATACTCTGGGCAATCCACAAAGACAGGTCCATAGTCTTCTTCTGCGAGTACACGCAATCGAAGGCTTGCCGTTGAATCCTGGAGAGTGAACGCCATTGGAGCTCAACTGTACCAAGGTTTCTTACCAGTGAGGGCGGAATCACTTTTTAGGACAGTAGCTTTGCTACGCCTCGGCCTCTTTCGTATAACAGCTAAGTTGTTCCAATTTTGTTCGCCTACTAATCTTGTTAATACTGTTCTTGCTGCTGCTATTTTTACAACATATATATATATATATATATATATATATATATATGGGAGTTCATCCATAGCAAACGTTTGCTGCAGCAAACAAGTTCTCCCTGCCGCTACAGCTTGTAGCGGCAGTCCCTTTTCCTCTTAGCCGCTACAGGCTGTAGCAGCAGTGTGGGCAGTGTGGGCCATATGGCTATAATATAAAAATGAGTTTATTTTTAGGTATACATAATGTAAAAATAAAAGATAATGATAAGATAAGTATGAATAAAAGATAATGATGAGATAAGTCTGAATAAAAGATAAATTTATTTTATAATAAAAGATAAATTTATTTTATTATAAAAGATAAATTTATTCTTCGAGATTCAATTTGACTTATCATACAACAATATATAGTTATGTGTGGCATCTTCTACTACATCAATCGTCGATTGTGTCGATGTTCTTGTTTTATTATAAACACGGGGTTTAGGCGTCGTTGGTGTTCCATTCAACGCAGATATCATTGCTTGATCAATTGTACCAAGGTTCTCATCTCAATACAGACGTTGGGTTGAGGTGTCGAGAGAGTTCCACCTTATCAACTGTGCTAGAAACGATTCGAGTAACGAAAACTTCATAGAAGCGTGTCGTGAAGTCTATCACCATGACCCAAAATTGGTACCGTTTAACCGGTATATACCAGTTATTTGTACTGGTACCGAACCGGTTCACATTTGTACTGAAAAAATAATTTTTTTTGCCCACCCCTATATCTATTTATACTTAAACTAATGAGAATATGATATCATTTTTATTAGTAGTAAAATTATGATATTCCAAACGGTAAATTTTTATCCAATCCTTTAAATAATCATGAACAAAACAAATATAATATGAGATTATTTTAAGTTATCCCATAAATAATCTCATAAAAAATAAATATGTGACTAAGACTATTTAATCATAAGATTAATAGTCTTGAGATTATAATTCATAAAAATATAATTTTTGACTTATAACCTTTATAAACAAACTTGATCTTAAGTAAATTTGAATGTGTACATAAATATATTTTTTGAAAATTAATGTAGGATGAACGATAAATCTAGTAACTTAGCAAGTCTACCAATTAAATGAGAAAAACAAAGCAAATTTAGTGAGACCACCATATCTTCAAAACCTTCACAAACATTGGTACTCCTTCCTTTGCACTGGAAGAGTTTAATATCACTCAATCATCAATACTAAAATGTTAATTAATATCAAAATATAACAAAATAAAAATTAAATCATTTTTGTTGGTCCTAAATCTCAAATTCATAAACCACGATTATGTTTGTTTATAAAAAATATATTTGAAATTAGACGATTTATCTTAATCTAACACTATTTTAAATTATTTTATCCAATGGTAGAGATCAATAGTTCTTTAAATAGTCTTATAAATTATTTTATATTATTTTAAGGTTATTTATGAAAAATTATATAATCCTATAATAAATATGAGATTATTAATAGTCTCACTATTATTAGTCTTTACTAATAGTTTTATATTAAGGGACTAAGATCTCGTCAAAGAATTAAATAATTTGAAATAATATTAAAGTATGACAAGTGATCAAATGATTCAAATCCCAAACATATTTTTTACCAATAAGATCAAGTGCATTATATCCGTTTTGTTTTTTCCTTATTGTTATTTCAACGAATGTGTTTAGTTTGACTTTATTTTCGTCAACTAAACAAGTATGAGTTCTTCTAGGGGGACATTTTTTGGGACATTTTTAGCGACTTTTGTTTTTGGTTTTTTTAGTAGTACCTCTTAAAAATGTATAATATTTATTTCAACTGTTTTTTTGTAAAAAATAGTGTTTTATTTGTAATTTGGATACATACAAGAAACAAGATCTGTACAGTCTATATAACCCTGTTTCTTGTATGTATCCAATTTACACCTAAAACACTATTTTTTATAAAAATTTTAGTTGAAATAAATATTATACATTTTTTAAGAGTTACTACAAAAAAAAAAACCAAAAAAAAATGTTGCTAGAAAATGTCCACAAAAAATGTCCCCTTAGAATTTCTGAACAAGTATTGAAGATGCATACACATGCTTTTTTTTACACCGTAAACCAAACCAGTCCATTGGGTTGAGTGCAAGAAGTTTTTAGATTCTTTTATATGGACATGAAAATTAGATATGAGTGTATTTGAATTTTATTTATTTATATTTTAATCCTTTAATAAATTAGACATGAAAATTGAACATGAATGTATTTAAATTTCATGTATTTATATTTTTACTCCCATTAGGAATCAAAATACAAATAAATAAAATTTAAATACACTCATATTTAATTTTTATATCCACTTAGAATTTTTGTTAGTCAAAAATCAATGCATGTTAAACCGTGCTTTACATATCTTATCAAACTTGTTTTATAAAATTTACTGTCGACGTCGAGATTTTTGAGTGTCCCTTTTCGTTACTTGTTCTTTAGTGTTCTCATATTAATGTGAGATTTATTTGAAAAAACAAGTGAAAAAGGTCTGACATGTATAATGTCAACGATTGGACTTTAAGAGTTGCCAGTTGGTGTATTTAACTGGTTGCACCAACGCAACCGAAAAGGCTTGCACATTAACCCAGTGATTCGACACTGCTAAACGGGTTTGTGAAACCGAGATTCATTTTGGGTTCGAGGACTTGATTATGCGGAGGGAAGGTGTTAGGGACCCCCCGACATCCGTGTTACCACGGTGACCGCCACTTTTCAAAGAAATTATTATATGAATGTGTGTGTGTGTGGATCAATGTGCAATTATTTAAAAGTAGTGTGAGGCCTCGTTCGCACCTATATACACAAGGTTTGAATTTTATAGAATAATTCAGTTTTAACCAATATGTAGCAATGACATTTTGTAAAAGAGGTTTTTCAAACCTTGTGCTCAATAAGAATTGAGACCTTTTCATACTTCCATTTTATTGTTAAATGTCCGGCTTGTTTGCTTTTATTTTCGAGATACGAAGCATTCTCGAGAAAAAAATATACAGCAGTGCCGAACTCCTCATGGGCATGACAGTCATCCAAGGAAATTCAGACACTGTAAAATAATGTACAGGCTGCTTACAGCGGGAAAATGTCCATCATGGGAACCGAATCTATATTCAGTAAACTGAACCTGTGATCACATGATTCCTAGGCTCACATGATACTGTAATTTATATGAAAAGCAGTAAGCAGTAAGCAGTTATATATATAAAAGATGTAAATATATATATATATATATATATATATATATATATATACATATATATATATGTGTGTGTGTGTGTGTGCATGATCAACCACCACAAAGAAACTCCATGGGGGATCTGAAATGTAAATAAAGCAGTAAATGTTATCAACTGCTACGAAGTAAACTCCAGGTAGGACAAAATATAAATAAAGCTATAAAAAGCGATCAACTGCCACGAAGTGAACTCCAGGCAGGACGGAATGTAAAAAAGCTGTAAAAAGCCATGGAGGAAACTCCAGGCCCGACAGGAATGTAAATATATATATATATATATATATATATATATATATATATGTACAAATATATATTTAAAAGCAGTAAATGCACCGGATGTGAATCAAGGCTCATCAGATATGTCTGATAACAATTATATATATATATATATATATATAAAAGTAATTAAACGCATCGGATATAAAATCCAGGCTCATCAGATAGAGTCTGACCACAGTTTATATATATGTATATATATATAAAAGTAATTAAACGCTCCAGACCGAAGTCTAGGCTCAATCGAGGCATAACTTGATAATTTTATACCATATATATGAAATATATACATATATTAGTATATATATACAGACAGAAATGAAAACCACGGACCGAAGTCCGGGCAAACGCACACAACACGACTCTCAACGTGTATAACAGTGTGTGCTATATAAGAAGAAGGCTTTATAATATATATATATATATATATATAAGTAATTAAACGCTCCAGACCGAAGTCTAGGCTCAATCGAGGCATAACTCGATAATGTTATACCATATATATGAAATATATACATATATTAGTATATATATACAGACAGAAATGAAAACCACGGACCGAAGTCCGGGCAAACGCACACAACACGACTCTCAACGTGTATAACAGTGTGTGCTATATAAGAAGAAGGCTTTATAAAATATAAGAAGGCTTACAGAGTGCTGCCAAAGTAGACTTCTATGACTTTAAAAGGATAAACACTCGGCTCCCGCCGGATAAAAGGTAGCTATATGTGAGCTAACTAGTGTTTGAAGAAGAGGAAACACTCAAAAGATGTGTATGCAGAGTAAAATGGATAGGGCTTCCTCGCATTTTTCCTTCTCTCCCTCTCTTGAAATGGCTGACCCCCTAGCCTATATTTATAGACTGATGGCCACAGGTATACCTGCGACAGCCGCAATTGTACCTGTGGCTGGTCGTGGTGGATCCGAGCCTCGCGGGTCCCATCGTCTCGTAATACGTGCAGTCATGCACTGTAATGTCCACTCGAATTTACAGAACTTGAATCCGAGCATCCGAACAAGGTATATCTGACCTTCTTCGAACCGCTTATGTCGATAGTTATGTAATGACATGGATTAGAGGTTGTACGAAGTCAGGAAGAGGGGTCTATGCCCATGGTCTTCAAGTTTCAAATTCTATCCAAAGTACTACCACACGTAATAGTCACTCGGGATTGTCATTCCTCGGTTCTTGTGGAACATTTTTGGATGTATGTATGAAGTATTGAGATGACGTGCCATTGTTGAAGGAACAAGATGACGATTGACTCCTCGCTGGGTTATCGCCGGTTTGAGTTAGAAGTAGACGTTGCTCAGGGTTACAGATGAGATTAGACTACTTGTTGGTATGTCGCGATATCATCTTGTTGACGTGGACAGATGACATTGTGACTCCTCACAGGGGTTATCGTCGGTTTAAGCGGAAGGCAGACGTTGCTCAGGGTTACATCTGAGATTAGGCTACTTGTTTGTATGCCTCACTGTCATCTGGATGTTCCTGTCTGCCCGTTGTTATCTCCGGGTCTGAGGTGTGTGTGCCTCGACAGGATTTCTGAGGTTGAAGCTGATTGTATATGTTTAAAACAAGAATTTCCGGGGTTATCACCGGAACTGCAATGGCATCCCTTGGGGCTATCACCAAGGATGGGGTTGCTACTCCCAGTGTTGTCTCTGGAACTGGAACTGAGCGTTGCGGTGTTATCGCCGAGACAAAACTGTCCTCTCCGGTGTTGTTGTCGGTCTTTTGATCTGCATATCTCGGGGTTATCTCCGAGATCGGAAATGACATTCCCAGTGTGTGTTCCGGGTTAACATGACGTTCCCGGTTTGTGTTCTGGGTTGGAAATGAACTTCTGGTGGTATTCGGAATGGATGTAAGCTGTCTTTTAGGGTTATCTCCAAAAGACGCATCTACCCTCCTGTAATGTGAGTAATAGGAGTGTAGAAAATTTCGAGTGTCTACAGATGCCCCTCTTTATCATATTCATGCAATGCAAGGCATGGATAGGATAAAGAATCCTAGACACTTGAAATGCAAGCAAGATAAACATGATGATATGTGCAGCAACATGATGCATATGTATGATGCATGATTGTCATGTAATCCTGCTGGGATGAGAATCAGTGATGGCTTGGACATGTGATCCAAGTTTCCAAGGATGTTAACGTTGGGACTACCACCAAAATCTTGAATCCTAGACATTGGCTTATACTCCATATAGGTACCTCTTATGTGAAAGAGATCTGTGGGGATAAGGCTTTGTCTGTTTGAGGATGTATATAACATATTCCTTCATTCTGTCCGAGTTACTGCCAACAGTTTGTTGTTATCAGGGTTGCCTGATCTTCGCTGATGTGTGTATCACCGGATGGATCCCTACTAGGCGTATTGTCAAGGTTGCTTGACCTTCATTGATGTATGTATCAATAGTAGCATTATGTTGCAACCCTTGCTGGGCAAAGTTGCTTCGATGAGTTTACTTTCCATCGGCTGATATGACGTCAAGGTTTTTTGACCTCCATTGCTGTGTGTATCAATGGTTGCATTGCGTTGTAACCCCCGTCGGGGACACGTAAACATTTGAAAGATATGTGTTGTGACCCCCCCCCCCCGGGGATACGTAGATGTTTGAAAGATACGCTTTGTGACCCCCGCTGGGGATGCGTAGATGTTGATAACTTCGGCGTTGTAACCCCCGTTGGGGAGGTTTGGATATTTCATGGTTTTTCGCATTGTAACCCCCGCTGGGGAGGTTTAGGGTTGTGACCCTGCAAATGACGGCATCGGACCTTTGTGGGGTATTGTCGAGAATAGTTTGTAAAATCTGAGCTCATTGGTATAGTATACCCTGTATTCAGGTGAATACCGTTGAGGCGACGGGAGTTTAACTCTGACCGACAAGAAACCAGGATTTCAGGCTAATCCGCTCAATCGCGTAGTATTTTTATTCCTGATTTGGCCTTTTCAGCTTGTGAGACCTCCTTTGTAACTCTAAATGGAGCGAACTGGAGGTGTGGGACCCATGTAGGGGGGTATAGGTGTTCCTGTAGGATCCGCAGGTTAGCCTGCAGCCAGCTGTGCCTATGTATAGGTGGCTGGTTGCTTTCATAAGTCATTTTCAAGTTGCGCAGTGAAGGAAATCCGAGAGCTCTTCTTCAGATATACTGAGTTCGGGAAACTTTCTGCATATTCTGTCACCATACAAGCGTTCTTCACTGTCCTGGTAACACATGCATGTATTTTTTTCCAATTTCTGTCCGTTGGAAAATGACTTATCGCATGAAATGCATTTAGACACATAGTAGTGAATATGCATGCTGATATGACTTGATAAAAAATATTCAACATAGCAAATGTTAGTATTAAACCATACTGAACATAATGATGTGAAAAAATTTGACTTTTAAAACAGTCAAATTGGCACTTTTTACTGTCATTTCTTATCCTATTTGAGGACAAATGAGTAAAGGTAGATAAGCAAAATAATCCTGGTACTTAGACTACACTTACGGATTTTTTACTGCAATGTATTGATGTATACAGGATGTATATGACTGTGTATAGGTGTGCTACTGAATAACCACCTAGTCATGCCTATGTTCATGTGGATAGTCCCATTTGCAAAGGGTCTATGGCAAAATTTTCCCAAAATATAGGTATTGGGTAGTCATGCATTTTAACTCTACTATAGATGTATGTTAAAGCAATGCATGCATGCATGTAATCATAGAATGCATTTTGAAAAGACTCCATGTAAGAAATTACCACACCCTTTCTGAGGTGATTTGGAGACTTGCTGTCCAGATATCATGGATCCGGATCAGCCGAGTAGTTCCCGCAGGACCACTTCTGGTGTACCGAGGAGGGCTTTTGAAGAACCTCGGCGCCGTTCTATTAGACAGCCTCGTCGCTTGGCGGAGGCGGTGGTACGTCTTATTCGGGTTGAAGTGCCGAATGTCGAGGACGAGGAGGAGGATGCACCGATCGAGGTTCCTACTCCTGCTGTACGTGTTCCCCGTAGGGAATTGCCAAGTATTCAAGTGGCGAACCCAGATCTTTTGGGTGACTTGAGTAGGCATCTTTCAGTATACCTGCACGCAAATGAGGTATGAAGTTAGATCTTTAATCTTCCTTATTTCCTATTGATGAGGAGTCAAGGAGTCTGATGTTGATCTGCATTTGATGTAGGTTCCCGGCTTCACACAGCCTCGAGGGAACTAGTTTAGCATCCACTCTATGTATCAGGCTTTGCATGATGACTACAGAGCGATCATCCATGGTTGGGGATTCGGGAGGTTCTTCTCCATTCTACCCCGTCGCTGTCCCTGGGGTTACCTTAGGGCGTTGTCTAAGAGGTGGTTTCACTAGACTCAGTCACTCCATTTGCTGGACTGCGAGGTGATGATGACGCCGATGGATTGACTGTTTATCACAGGTATGGAGTTTGGAAGGGGAGCCGGTGCCTTGTACGGCGAATATCACCCCTACTACCATCAGATCCTTGTTGGGAGTTCCGGCGGAGGCACTCAAGGTCAGGATTATTCGTACAGGTCCTTTGAGCGTAGATGATATGAGCGGGATGTTGAGTGAGCCCATACCCGATGATGTGAGAGTCAGGGACCGCATTCTTCAGCGATTGTTCTTGATGATCATTAGGGGCTGCTTCATAGCAGATAATTCCTCTACGGTGTCTTTCGCTTTGATCAGCGCCACTTTACACGTGGACCGTATAGGAGATATGATTGGGGTTCCTACACCTTTGCCTATTTCCTCAGAGGAATGCGCATACGATCGCAGGGCTTGACCGAGGCATGGTTAGGATTCTACCCATTTCTGTTGGTGAGTGTTTCTCTTGTCTTTTCCCATGTATGGGTTAAGAGTGTTGACTATTTACCTTTGTGTTCGTAGTTTTGGGCCTATGAGAGGCTTCCTTGTTTGCGTCCTGTGAGCGTGTTAGTTTTAGACACCTATCCACGAGGATGGAGATGGCATCATTCCACACTGGCGAAGGTCCCTGTTGCTGAAGGTTTCACTCATTGTCGCCTACAGCTGGAGCTATTGATAGCTGATGTCATCACATGGATTCCCTACTCTGGAGAGCATTTGGGAGTTGGATTTGAGGATGGGTACCTAACTGGAGTAGAGTACGTTATTTCCACCCGCAGGATTCCTCTCTTTACAGATAGAGGATGAGAGCTCTATTTAAGAGAGTGTGCTATTAGGAGCACTACAGGAGAGATCTGTATGCCGATCTTGCTTCTTGCCAAGCGTTATTGGCCTGTTTCGCAGTCACCCGTCATTGACATCCCATTGATGGGGATTGACGGCTTTACATTGTCAAAGGGCCCCTGTTCTCAAGAGATGTTCCAGCATTGGTGGATCCCTCGTACGATTGGAGCTCAGACCATGCCACACAGTTTATGGGGGATATGGTTCCAGGATCTGTGATGATGACGGATTGGCTAGCCTGTGTCAGAGATCCGACTCATGTGACACAGATTGACAGACTGACTCGGCAGCTGGACCAGTCACATCTTTTCATTCGGCATTTGGGGAGAGATCCTGCAGAGGTAGATACTTTTGATCCTTCCAGCTCTAGCACTGATCCCTCAGATGACCCATATGGTTTTGCCATCGCAGATCCTCCTTTGTATCGACCTGACATCCTTGTAGATAAAGATCCAGTGACTCAGGAGGAGTTACATCAGGTGGACAGTATCGATGATGTAGACATCGACACTCTTGCCTTTTTCTGATGTATTTCTTGCTATCTTTTTTGATAGGCCTCTGTTGTATGTTGGGTAGCTTCACCCCATTTCCCTGTATTTTAGCTGTACAGAGATGTATTAGATAATGATATACTTAGGAATGTATGTACAGTTTTCCATTCTCTATATCATATTGCCATCTATTGTATCATGCATGTTATTATGTTATGCATATGTATGTATGTCCAGAGATATTTAGCATTGACCCCTGGATGGTCTTATGACACGACCCGTACAGATGTCTTCTTCGACAATTAGCCATATTGATCATACCCCACCATTTATGGTGGTAGCTGGTATGCGCTTATGGTATGATAGTATATCACCATCAGACATGGTGATCGTAGATGATTTGCTGTAGCATACTATGACCCTGTTGATGTTTCAGGTTCCTCCAGGATTTGTAGAGGGCATGCTAGAGCACTGGGTATCGTAGAGACAGGTATTCCGATTTGGGACCCAGGAGTTGACTCCTACTTTGGAGGAGTATGCACGGTTGACGATGCTGCCACTAGACAGACCTTGCGTGTGCATTTAGCTATTGGGGACATGAGCAGACAGTTCATGACCCTCACTGAATTGAGACGCAGAGTGGTGCAGGATGAGATTACATCTGGCCATGTTATATCCCAGCATTTCGTGTTTGATAGGTTTGGCTCTGAGGACAGCTATGCACGACATTTTGGGGATTTCACCACACCGGAGGATCATTGACGTTCAGCCAGAGTAGATGTACTGCTTCTGTGCGTATTTTCATATGTCTACATGCTGCAGTACATGGATGAGCTAGATATCGGCGTCATTATGGCAGTGAGAGCTCTCAGGGAGGGTCATACCATTGTACCGATCATCATCGTAGAGACCTTGACGTCAGCTACATATTGCTGCACTTATCCGACAGGAGTATTCATAGGTAGCTCAGTCATGCTGTACGTGTGGTTTATGTCACACTTGAGACCGATTGGCACATTTAGACGGTAAGGGTTTTGTTTCACCCATGATATAGCCATGTCATACTCCTTTCAGTCTGCAGAGTGTACACATTCTGCATCGTGGTCAGCTTTTCTGGTAGGGATTAGAGATCCATTTGCCATATTGCTGTGTTCAGGGCTTAGTTCACCCTACAGCTTCATTACTTATGCTTCAGACATGGATTATCTCCCTCTGGCTGGATTGAGGGGCATGATCACTTACCACCCATTGGCCGTGATGTGTCAGTTTGACCAGTTCCAGGATGTTCACCCGTATGAGGGGGAAGTGAGTCAGCGCTTCGCGTCACACCGTTTGTCAGCGGAGGACAGATCCAGGTTGTATGCCTGTTGGGATCAGTGAGAGGTGGCTGAGTTTTCTGTCAGTCATCCAGGTTGTTCTGCAGAGTATTCCGTATGGATGGAGACAAAGACTGCATCGGCTGCGGCAGTATCCACAGTGCAAGGGATTGATTCTAACGATGAGGAGCCTATAGAGGAGGATGTTATTCTCACCGATGATTTGACTATTGGGCTGCCAGCATTTGTGATGGATTCTCCCACCCCGAGTGCCATTGTTACTTAGTATTCGGAACAGTATTTGGAGCAGAGCTTACATCTGATGACCTATGATAGAGATCAGGCTAGGGCCGCGATGTTGACAGCTCTTGATGAGAGAGATACTGCTCTGTTAAAGAGGGATGAGGCTAAATCATCCAGGGATGTATTGATTGGAGAGTGGGATGCCACTTTATCTGCTAGGGATGTGGCCATTACAGATAGCACTTCCATTAGATCCCAGATGACTGTCAGTCTGGCCGACATGAGTGCTTACATTGATGAGCATTTTGCCACCATGTAGTTAGCCTTTGATCTGCTAGCTTGTGTAGATACCCTTGGGCAGGAGCTTGCAGTGCTTCCTCCGTCTTCAGAGAGGGATGCTATGTTAGATCTGATAGTCCGCATACACACAGATCTGTAGATAGCTTTGTATTTTCCTGTACAGACTAACTTAGCCATTTTGTCATGTACAGCACAGATGTATATATCAAATAGTATTATATATGGCAGGGAAATATATTTTGATTCACTTCCCTTTTAGTTATGCCTTGATACTTGCTTGATGTTTGCCTATTTCTCCAGGGCCTAGTGATCTTGATGCATTCTAAACTTATCCTTGATAGATGGACATTGAGACGTCGCAAGGTCTTTCAGAATGGATCAATGATTTCTGTATATCCCTACCATCTTTTGTGTCTTGGGACTGGTATCTGTATGGAAAAATGGAGAGGAGGATGGTTTCTTCATCTCTGAGATTGACCGCACCATAGATGGTCGTCAATACTTCTATTTGTGAGAAGCCTAGTTAATTCCATCTCTTATGGGTTGGTATTGCTCTTTGAGGCACGATCGCAGCTTAGATGGTCACCGAATCTTCTATTTGTGAGAAGAGGTTGGGTAATTCCATCCCTTTGATCTGAAACCGGTGAAATGGGGCAAATTCAAGATTGATCCCAGTACCGTGTGACAAGTATGTTATTCTGGTAGGGGTTAGACTGCACCATGAATGGCTGCCTACGTACTCCTATTGAAGAGGAGATCAAGTCTGCGTAGTTCGAACCTAGTGTATGAGGTTCAACACTGAATGCGGAAGGTAGAAGGGTGTATAAGTACTTTTGTTGTTTTTTGTTGTTTTGTAGAGAAAGGGTAGAAAAGTTTTTGTTGTTTTTCTTTATTTTGACCGGACCATATAGCATATGGTTGCCTACGTACCTCCGGGTATCAAGGAGATCAGGTCGACGTAGTTCGCCCCTCAGGACGAATTGAAGGCAAAGAGAAGTGTAAATCCCATGTGCAGGCTATACTGCGGGGAGAGGAAAGTTTAATCCCATAATGGGGACAAACTACAAGTGTGTAAAAAGTTTGATCCCGTCCTCAGGACAAACTGCAGGCATGGAAAAGTTTAATCCCGTCTTCAGGATAAACTACAGGTGTGAAAGGTTCAATCCCGTCTTCAGGATAACCGAAATTGTGAAAGGTTAAATCCCGTCTTTAGGATAACCGAGATTGTATGAAAAATTTGAAATGAAGTGAAACCAGGCTGCTGGCTTGAAGTGTATGTTTCCTTGAGGGGCAGAAAAGTATGTAGAAAGGGTTCAAAAACAGAATGACTGGTGATTTGTTGTTTGATGGTAACTTCAGACATAGTACCGTTTCACGGTGTCCGAGTTAATAAGCTGTGGAAATTCATCGCCATCCATTTCCTGCAATCTAAGAGCACCTCCTGTCAATACTTCCTTGACAAAAAATGGGTCTTCCCAGTTAGGAGCGAATTTTCCCTTAGATTGATCTTGGTTGTCAATGATCTTCTTCAAAACCAAGTCATGTTGTTTGAATTGCCATAGTCGGACTTTTCTTTTGTAGGATCGTGCGATCCTTTGCTGATATAACTGACCATGGAAGATTGTCGCGGTTCGCCTTTCGTCTATCAGAGACAATTGGTGATACCTGTCTTATACCCATAGGTCTTCATCCAACTGAGCATCCATCAATACTTTGAGGGATTCCATTTCCACTTCTATGGGGAGCACTGCTTCCATCCCATAGACTAATGAGTAAGGGAATGCCCCAGTGGAAGTTCGCATGGAAGTTCTGTAGGCTAATAAAGTCAGAGGCAAAAGGTCAGGCCATCCTTTGTGGTTGGCAGACATTTTCTGCATGACCTTTTTGATGTTTTTATTATCTGCTTCAACAGCACCATTCATCTTTGGACGGTAGATGACGGAGTTGAGATGTTTGATGTGGAATTTTCTGCATAAATCCTCCATCATTTTGTTGTTGAGGTTCTTAGCATTGTCTGACACAATGACCACTAATTGTCCATATCGATAGATGACATTATTTCTGATGAAAGCAATGATAACTTCTTTAGTAACTTTGGGGAAGGAAGCTGCTTCTACCCATTTGGTGAAGTAGTCGATCATGGTGAATATGAATCGATGTTTATTACTGGCTTTGGGCTCGATGGGCCCGATCACGTCTATTCCCCACATTGAGAAGGGCCATGGCGAACTCATATTGTGGGGTTCCCTTAGAGGAGCGTGGATAACATTCCCATGAATCTGGCATTGGTAGCACCTCTTGACGTGATCATCACAGTCAGCTTTGAGTGTAAGCCAATAATGCCTCGTTCTGAGGATCTTCTTGACATGTAGGAGTCCGCTCATGTGTGGGCCACATACTCCACTATGGATCTCATCCATGAGTCTCTAAGCTTGGTCTTTGTCTAGACATCTGAGGAGACCTAATCTTGCATCTCTTTTGTAGAGTGCATCTCCACTCAGGTAGAATTTCATAGCAAGTCGATGAATTTGCCTCTTTTCAGTTAGGCTCGCCTTAGCGGGTTTAGATCCATCTCGTAGTTACTCCTTGATGTGCTGATACCAAGGGTTATGGATGGGAGGTAACTCATTCAATACTTCTCCAACGTAATTCCCATATATTAAGGCTTTTTGCAGAGCAAACGTGATGTATGGCATGTTTTCCTTGTCTGGTATGTAAACCAAGGAGGCCAACGTTGCTAGTGTGTCTGTAAAATCATTCTTATTATGAGGAATGTGTAAAAAAGAGATTTCTTCGAACTCCAAAACCATCTGTAGAACTTGTCGATGGTAAGGCAGCAAATGTAATTCTTTGGATTTATAGATTCCTGTGGATTGCTTTATTACCAATTCGGAATCCCCAAAGATAGTTAATTGCCTAATGCCCATTGAACGGGTGAGTTTTAGCCCCATGATACAGCCTTCATACTCAGCTGTGTTGTTGGTGCTGACAAACTGCAATTTGACGGCGACGGGATACTGCTCCCCCGTATCGGATAGTAAGATGGCTCCAGCTCCAGAGCCTTCTGAATTAAAAGCCCCATCAAAATACATTTTCTACTCACGGCATGTATCGTACTGATGTTGTAACTGAACTGTCATTACCCCTTCATCAGGAAAGTACGTTTCTAAGGGTTTGTAATCCCCTGCAGGTGCGGAGCCCAATTGATCCGCAATTCCTTGACCTTCGACAGATTTTTGCATCACGTAGACGGTGTCAAATTACTGTAGGATCAACTGTCATCTGGACAATCGACAATTCAGTATGGGTTTACTTAATACGTATTTGAGAGGATCCACGCGAGATATGAGATGGGTTGTGTGACCATGGAAGTAATGTTGTAACCTTATGGAAGCCCATGCTAAAGCACAACAAGTCTTCTCGATCAAAGTGTACTTGTGTTCACTGATGCTGAATCTTTTGCTGAGTTAATAGATAGCTCGTTCTCGGCCTCTATTGTCTTTTTGCCCCAGCATGCAACCCATATCATTGTCATTTATGGACAGGTACATGAACAGGGGAGCATCATCCCTGGGAGGTACCAAAACAGGAGCGTTAATAAGTTGCTCTTTAATGGTAAGGAAGGCTCTCTGACACTCATTATTCCATTTCATGGATGAGTTCTTCCTTTACAATTTGAAGATAGGCTCACAAGTTGCTGTGAGTTGAGAAATGAATCTGCTACTGAAGTTGATCCTTCCCAAAAATCCCCGTATTTCTTTTTCTTGAGGAATGGGCATTTCCTTGATGGCTTGAATTTTGGTAGGATCCAGTTCAATCCCTTTGTGGCTGACTAGGAAGCCTAGCAACTTGCCTGACTTAACACCAAATGTGCACTTAGCGGGATTCAACTTCAAGTTATACTTACGCAACCTGTTGAATAACTTTGTGAGATGGTCTAAGTGGTCATCCTCCTTCCGGAATTTGATAATGATGTCATCCACGTAGATCTCTATCTCCTTGTGCATTAAATCGTGGAAAAGAGCCATCATAGCTCGCTGATAGGTTGCCCCGGCATTAATGAGGCCGAAGGAAAACCGTCTATAACAAAAGGTTCCCCAAGGCGTGATGAAAGAAGTTTTCTCACGATCTTCCTCAGTGACCATAATTTGATGGTACCCCGTAAAGCAATCAGCAAAGGAGTACATGCCGTATTGAGCAGTATTGTGAAAAAGAATGTGGATAAAAGGCACGGGAAATCTATCTTTAAGGCAAGCTTTGTTCAAATCCCTGTAATCCACGCAGACTCGCACCTTTCCCCCTTATTTAGGCATGGGAACAATGTTGGATATCCATACCAGATATGTAGACACCATGATGATGCCAGCTTGAAATTGTTTCACAATTTCCTCTTTGACTTTTAAACTCCACTCAGGTTTCAATCGCCTAAGTTTTTGACTAACTGGCTTGAATCCTTCTTTAATGGGAAGGCGATGAAGAACAATGTCAGTGGACAAACCCACCATGTCTTCATGAGACCATACAAACACATCCTAGAATTGGGTTAATAGCGCAACCATGTCATTACGCTGATTTGTGATAAGGTCTGAACCAATCTGGATTAGCTTAGGGTTGTCTAAGGTTCCGAGATTGAAAGGAGTGGTTTGATTAAGATTGTGTTTTGGTTTGTCCGCGACCCATTCCTTAATCTCTTGAGGTGTCTCAATGTCCTCTTGGATGTCCATCAAGTCTGAGTCCAACTTTGCATCAAAGTTACAGCCCTTATGGAGAGAAGGCATGTCATCAGCAAAGACAGGCACATCTAAATTCAAAGTCCTGAAACAAAAGATGCTTTTACTTAATATATGCAACTGTTCGATCATATAAAGTGTTAGCATGTACGTGATAAAATAACTACTAGTGCTATAAAGGAAAGCAGGCAATTAAAGTTATCTATAGGGCAGAGGGATTTTCTGCCCATTTTACCCTCGTCGACCAATGCATGGAGTGCTGCTCTAATTATCGAAGGAAGAGTCCTGAAGGACTGTAGTGATGGAAGGATCGTCAGTATCTTCCTTCTCCTGAATGATAACCATGACATCTGGGTAATCATCGTCTGGGGTATATCTATTTGTATGTTCATCATGAACAATGACACGAATGCCTGCCATTATCAAGGTAATGTCATGTTTACATTTTCGTTTCTTGTCTTCCACTTCGGGATTAGGAATCAGCACCTCTTTAGCTTTGATTGGCACTGGTTTCGGAAATAGCATAGCCACAACATGGGCTGACACCTTTACTGGAGATTGCATTAGCTCATGAGGTAAAGGCATAGAAAATCGTCGTGCGGTGGAAGCTTGAGGAACCTGCTCATGCTTATGAGGATTCCTGTATCTAGAACTAGAAGAATAGCCTAGCCCGGCGGTTCCAATTTGACTGGACAGTTGGATAGGGTGCTTAATACCCTGTTGATCCTTACCAAGCCCTTGTCCAGGTTGATGACCCAATAACATCATTTCTTGAGTGGCTGACATAACCTCGGCAGAAATTTTGGGTACAAGAAGTGGCACTCCCATAGAGTGGTATTGCGTGTTACTCACTTCCAAAATATGGAAACTGGCCGGTTCAACTTCTGAATTAAAACTGATAACTGGTAGAATTCCTTGTTCAGGACAATCCGTCTTAGTATTGACAGTGACTAGACTGTTGTTGATGATGTATTTGAGTTGTTGATGTAGCATGGAGGGAACGGCTCCAGCCATGTGTATCCATGGTATCCCCAATAAAAGGTTATATCCTGAGTCGATCTTGAGGACGTGGAAAGATACATAAAATGTATTTGGACCAATCTCAATTGGCAATTCAATCTTTTCGACGGCATTTCGTCGGGATTCATCAAAAGCCCGGATGACCGTATGGCTGCTTTGAATCTGCTTGAGATTGATATTCATCTTTACCAAGGTGGCATAAGGACAGATATTCAGAGATGAGCCTCCATTTATCAATACTCCTGCTAGCATGTACCCGGAAGACAACACTGCGATGTGCAATGGCTTGCAATGACCGATCCCTTCGGGAGGTATGTCATCATCAGTGAAGGATATCACATTGTTGTTGAAAATGTGATCAACCAAATGTTGAAATTTTTCCACATCCACTGATTTTGGCAAATAGGCTTCTTCTAAAACCTTCAGCAAGATCTTTCGATGATCCTCGGAAGAGAAAACCAAATCCAGTATCGAAATCTGGTGTGGAGCTTCTCGCAAGCTTAAAACCACTTTGGCTTCATTATGACCCATAGTACGGAGGAATTTTTCAATATTCTCCATGTGCAATTTCCCCTTTGCTTCGCAAGTAGGTTTAATAACCCGTTGAGGAAGGTACAGTGGATTTCCTTTTGACATTGTAGCAGTAGTATGAGACGTGGATCCTTTAGCTTCTCCATAATTCCATGGAACTTTATGCAAGCTGACAATAGGATGTTGTGGTCTGCAAGGTAAAGGAATTGGCTCTGGTTCGGCCACTTTCAAAGGATTGTCAGCTCCTTTGAGTTGAATTGGCTGTATGGGAAATACTTTGACAGTCTTACCATCCACTTCAAAGATAACTGCAACTGATCCCTTCCATTGGGTAGGGCATGCATTCCCACCCTTGAGTTATACAATGTAATCATCTGCTATTTGCAGGACACTGCTATCAATAAGATTTTGAATAAGATGGCGGAGTTCCCAGCATTCTTCTGTACTGTGACCGCGAGAATGTGAATAATATTGACACATTTCATCAGGATTGAACCGCCCTGAGCGGGGATTGATTGGAGGGAGAAGGAATGTGATTCTTCCTTCATTGATCAACATTTGAAGTATCTCCTCCATAGACTGGCCCAGATAGGTGAATTCCCTTTTATTGGCAAAATCTCGACGGGCTTTAGCACTTGCTCGCTTTACAACCTTATCCTCCATAGCTTCGCTTTCTGAAGGTGTTGATGGAGCATTTATAACAAATGGAAAGAGATAAACATGCTCTTGCCTAATTAATTGGTGTGTGATTTGATGCTGGTGGGTCACCAGTTCTGCCAATTGCTCAATTTTTTTGCAAAGAGCTTTCATCTTTCGTTCCATGGTAAACTGGAACTTTGCATAATTGCATTTGTCAACACCGTCATTTATGGGTTGGGATGATTCGCCGTTAGAATTGGAACCTTGTACAGTACTCCAACTGATCATGTTGACCTCTTCTTCTTTGTTTGAGGAAGAGGGTTGTCTTGCATATGAGGTTGATCTGATTTGGCGACTACAATCTCACTGTTGTCTATCAGATCCTGAATCTTATGTTTCAAGGCCCAACAATCTTGAGTATCATATCCAGGTGACCCGGCATGATAAACACACTTTTGAGTAGCATTAAAACCTCTCCCATTAGGGTTGGCTGGTGGAAGAAGATGTGTAATTTTCTTCTGAATAGTCAGAAGAGCAAGAATGTTCTCGAGCAAATCCCCTAAGGGTGTGAACGTTCGAGATCTCTTTACTTCTCCACTTTTAGGCAATGGAGGGTTTGAAGGTTGTGCTGGAAAAGGGGAGTAGTTTCTCCTCTGTATAGGCATGTTTGGATTATCTTTTTGTCCTTGTAGTATCAAAGAAACATCCTCCTCTTTCTTTTTATGGACCTTTCGGGGGTTGTTTCCATAAGATCCAGACTGGATGTGCTCAGCAACAACTTTAATCCCATTTCATCCATCTCGCCATGTTTGATTATTTCAGAAAATGGTTTGCCAATACCAGCTAGAAATCTTTCATAGAAAGGAGCTTCCTGTACATCTATGAAGGTCATGACCATTTCTGATTCTGTCATAGAAGGAATAACTTGAGCAACAAGGCGCCTCCACCTTTGAGCATACTCTCTAAATGACTCATTTCACTGTTTCTTGACCTTGGTGATTTGGTACCGGTCAGGAGCCATCTGAGATTGGAAACTGTATTGAGTGAGGAAGGCATGAGCCAGCTCTTCCCGGCTATAGATCTTAGAGTTGTCTAATCTGGTATACCATTAACGGGCTTCTCCAGCCAGACTTTTCTAAAACAGCTACATTCTGAGCCTTTCATTTTCTGCATAAGACCCAAGTTCTCCAATAAACACCTTTAAATGTGTGTAAGGATCCCCTAATCTGTCATATTTCTCAAAATCAGGGGTCTTGAATTTCTCTGGATATTGACCACCGGGGAATATGCGAAGGTCTGTATATGAAACACTGCCATGTGTTCCAATCCCTTTGAGAACGCGAATGGTTTCCTCCATTTGAAGGACCTTCTTCCTGATGTCACCCATGTCTGGAGCTCCGTTGAGATGGGTTCCTTCAGGGTCTGGGTTGGTTGTATCCAACTATTATTCTGGAATTGTTTTTCCAGACCTTGAACTCCCCCTTGTGTAGAGGATTCTGTATATATAGGTATCTTCGTACCCTGAGTAGACTGGTGCAATTCTTTCAGTAGAACGACCAAGACTGTGATTTGTTTACTTAATCCATCAAATTCTTCTCGAGAAACAGGATTAGACTGTTCGAAAGAGGATATGATTGGTTGTAGGCCTGCAGCCTTGTTGGATTTTGACCGGGTAACGGGCCCAATTGCTTCCCTACAAAAGACTTACGTAGTTTAGTCTTAGGGTAATATAAATGTTATCATAACATATCCGTTTTAGGAATTTGTCCTGCAAAACCGGTTGTTAATTGATAACATGTCATGCATGCACAGATATTCTTCATATTTTCCATTACATATGAATAAACATGGAATAAAATTACAAGTAAATGCTTTTACAAGTAATTGAAAATGGAAAGCATAAAGAAAATTTCTTCCGCGTTTGGTTTATCAGAGGTTGACATATCCTAGGGTTTCTCTCGCGGCTTTTCGGCATGAAGGTTCCCAGATCATCGCAATCTACTTGACGGGAAGTTAATCCTGGGTGGTGCCTTTCCTGGGCCTCGGAGAATCATTCTTCCCACGAGTCCAATAATCAAACACCGACAGGATAGCCTCCTGGTGGAGGGACTACACAACATACATTCACATACAACGTGTCTCACCGTTTATGCAAAATGATGAGATGTACGAAGCACTAATATCACAGATAAATATTTAGAAGTGCAGTATTAAAAATGCATTTGTACACATTCATCATAAATGTAAATACAACATTCACATACAAGCATATAAAAATTTTGAAAAGCTTGTAATAGCGACTTAAGCCCTCTTACTGGAGTCCCCAGCACAGTCGCCACCTGTCGACGTCGAGATTTTTGAGTGTCCCTTTCCGTTACTTGTTCTTAGGTGTTCTCATGTTAATGTGAGATTTGTTTGAAAAAACAAGTGAAAAAGATCTGACATGTATAATGTCGACGATTGGACTTTAAGAGTTGCCAGTTGATGTATTTAACCGGTTGCACCAACGCAACCGAAAAGGCTTGCACATTGACCCAGTGATTCGACACTGCTAAACGGGTCTGTGAAACCGAGATTCATTTTGGGTCTGGGGGCTTGATTATGTGGAGGGAAGGTGTTAGGCACCCCCCGACATTCGTGTTACCACAGTGACCGCCACTTTTCAAAAAAATTATTATATGAATGTGTGTGTGTGTGTATGGATCAATGTGCAATTATTTGAAAGTAGTGCGAGGCCTCGTTCGCACCTATATACACAAGGTTTGAATTATATAAAAAAAATCAGTTTTAACCAAGATGTAGCAATGACATTTTGTAAAAGAGGTTTTTCAAACTCTGTGATCAATAGGAATTGAGACCTTTTCATACTTCCATTTTATTGTTAAACGTTCGACTTGTTTGCTTTTATTTTCGAGATGCGAAGCATTCTCGAGAAAAAAATATACAGCAGTGCCGAACTCCTCATGGGCATGACAGTCATCCAAGGAAATTCAGACACTGTAAAATAATGTACAGGCTACTTACAGCTGAAAAATGTCCATCATGGGAACCGAATCTAGATTCAGTAAACTGAACCTGTGATCACATGATTCCTAGGCTCACATGATACTGCAATTTGTATGGAAAGCAGTAAGAAGTTATATATATATATAAGCTGTATATATATATATATGTGTGTGTGTGTGTGTGTGTGCATGATCAACCACCACAAAGCAACTCCATGGGGGATCTGAAATGTAAATAAAGTAGTAAATGCTATCAACTGCCATGAAGTAAACTCCAGGCAGGACAAAATATAAATAAAGCTGTAAAAAGCGATCAACTGCCACGAAGTGAACTCCAGGCAGGACGGAATGTAAAAAATCTGTAAAAAGCCACGGAGGAAACTCCAGGCCCGACAAGAATATAAATATATATATATATATGTACAAATATATATATATATATATATAGAGTCCGGATCCAGTCCGGGATCCCGGACTCTACTAAAATACGGACCTTTTTTTTTTTTTTTTTTTTTTTGCTTTTTTTTTTTTGAAACAACAAAAAAAAAAAAAAAAAATTTATGGAATTGAAATTTTTCCATAATACAGTGTTTTGGGCGTGATTTGGATGCCTATAACGAAATATGTCTGTACAGTCTGGGCAGAATGTACATACATTGGTTGGGGTAGGTGTTAAAAACACACCCAAAACACTTTATTTTGGAAAAATTTCAGTTCCATAAATTTTTTTTTTTTTTTTTTTAGTTGTTCTACAAAAAAAAAAAAAAAAAAAACAAAAAAAATCAGGTCCGGATTTTACTCCCGTCCGGGAGTCCGGACCTGATCTTCTTTGTATATATATATATATAAAAGCAGTAAATGTACCGGATGTGAATCCAGGCTCATCTGATATGTCCGACAACAATTATATACATAAGTATATATATATAAGCAATTAAACGCACCGGATATAAAATCCAGGCTCATCAGACAGAGTCTGACCATAGTTTATATATATATAAGTGTATATATATATATATATATATATATATATATATATATTATATATATAAGCAATTAAACGCTTCAGACCGAAGTCTAGGCTCAATCGAGGCATAACTCGATAATGTTAGTCTATATATATGAAATATATACATATATTAGTATATATATACATACGGAAATGAAAACCACGGACCGAAGTCCGGGCAAACGCACACAACACGACTCTCAATGTGTATAACAGTGTGTACTATATGAGAAGAAGGCTTACAGTAGGCTGCCAAAGTAGACTTTTATGACTTTAAATGGATAAACACTCAGCTCCCGCCGGATAAATGATAGTTATATGTGAGCTAACTAGTGTTTAAAGAAGAGGAAACACTCAAAAGATGTGTATGCAGAGTAAAATGGACAGGGCTTCCTCACCTTTTTCCTTCTCTCCCTCTCTTCAAATGGCTGACCCCCCAGCCTATATTTATAGACTGATGGCCGTAGGTACACCTGCGGCAGCCGCAGTTGTACCTGTGGCTGGTCGTGGTGGATCCGAACCTCGCGGGTCCCGTCGTCTCGTAGTACGTGCAGTCGTGCACTGTAATGTCCACTCGAATTTGTTGAACTTCAATCCAGCATCCGAACGAGGTATATCTGACCTTCTTCGAACCGCTTGTGTCGAGAGTTACGTAATGACATATATTAGAGGTTGTACGAAGTCAGAAAGAGGGGTCTATGCCCATGGTCTTCAAGCTTCAAATTCTATCCAAAGTACTGCCACACGTAATAGTTACTCGGGATTGTCACTCATCGGTTCTTGTGGGACATTGTTGGATGTATGTATGAAGTGTTGAGACGATGTGCCATTGTTGAAGGAACAAGATGACGCTTGACTCCTCGCCGGGGTTATCCCCGGTTTGAGTTGGAAGTAAATGTTGATCAAGGTTACAGCTGAGATTGGACTACTGGTTGGTATGCCGCGATATCATCTTGTTGACGTGGACAGATGACGTTATGTCTCCTCACCGGGGTTATCGTCGGTTTAAGCGGAAAGCAGACGTTGCTCAGGGTTACATCTGAGATTGGGCTACTTGTTTGTATGTTTCACTGTCATCTGGATGTTCCTGTCTGCCCGTTCTTATCTCTGGGTCTGAGGTGTGTGTGCCTCGACAGGATTTCTGAGGTTGAAGCTGATTGCATATGTTTAAAACAAGCATTTTCGGGGTTATCACCGGAACTGCAATGGCATCCCTTGGGGCTATCACCAAGGATGGGGTTGCTACTCCCAGTGTTGTCTCTGGAACTGAGCGTCGCGGTGTTATCGCCGAGACAGAACTGTCCTCTCCGGTGTTGTTGTCGGTCTTTTGATCTGCATATCTCGGGGTTATCTCCGAGATCGGAAATGACATTCCCGGTGTGTGTTCCGGGTTGACATGACGTTCTCGGTTTGTGTTCCGGGTTGGTAATGAACTTCCGGTGATATCCGGAATGGATGTAAACTGTCTTTCAGGGTTATCTCCAAAAGACGCATATATCCTCCTGCAATGTTAGTAATAGGAGTGCAGAAAATTTCAAGTGTCTACATCTACAAAGTTCAAGAGAATATAATTTCATTTCACGCTCAACCCTTACATATTTTATTGAGTTTTTACTTTAATGTTAATGACTTAGCATTAAAATTGTAATTTTAAATTTGAGAATATTATTTTATGTTACCAGCAAAAGAAAAAGAACTCTATTTGTGGAATATCAATTGACAAATAAGATTTTTTTTTTTTTTGTGAATGGAAAAAGTAATATTTTTTTTATGATCTTGAGTAAATTTACTCATTCATCGTTGCATTTCACATATAATATTTTGATTAAAATATAGTTTGCTCTCTAAAGTTTGTTGAGTTATTGAGATTTGCACTCCAATATTTAAAACATATCTGAGTGTACTTCAGAGTTCTTTTTGATATTTTAACCGTTCAAAAGTGAGGGTGCATTTTGTTTAATGCAACGAACTTTGGGGTATATTTTGTTAAGCTAAAAAGAACTTTTGGGGTGTATTTTGACCGGTTTAAATCTCAGAGGGTGCATTTTGTTTGGCATAAAAATTTTTTGAGGTGTACTTAGATACGTTTTAAACATGAGAGTGCAAATCTCAATTAACTTAAAAATTTTAGATTTCAAACTGTATTTTAGTCCTTTCTTTTCATTTATTTTTAACTAAGAGATACTTGGTGCAGTTACTATTTTTGGCAAGTTAATTAAAAAAGAAAAAAAAAATTGGTGAGCGAAAAGAAAAAGAATAAAAAATAATAATTAAGAAATCAGTTAAGAAAATATAACCAAAGGATAGTGAACTTTTGAACTCATATATAGGCACACGAATATAGAAGTGGTTAGCATGAAGTTCATTTTTAGGTAAGTTGGTCAATTGGCTAATACAGTACTGACACGCAGGCGAGACTCTATGTGTGTCAGTATTCTATATATTGGCCTATTGACCAATATACCAAAAAATAAACTTTATGCTAACCTGATCCCAGGAATACAATACAATATCTACGTACAAACACATGCACAATACACCTTTATTATAAGTTGATAAACAGTAAACCAGAATTCATGCATACTACTATACTAGCTAGCTACCTACATATATGACCATAAGTTGAAAACTTTGATCCTCTAGCCATGGAGATCAATCTCACTTAATTTGCTGGCTAGCCATGGAGGGAAGGTGCTGAAGCAGTAATATTTAATTGTTTCCTTGCTCGGGTGCAGTGCGCCTTTCAAAGTAATGGTATGCGGCTGCCCCTGAAAGCACTGCCAAAGTTAAGGCTTGTGCATGCATCCTGCAGTGTAGTCGGATTTAGGAATATATTTTTCTCAAACATATATAAACGGATTTTAACTAATTTTTTGTTAAAATTAAATAAAAAAAACTTGAACTAATTATCATAAGAAAAATACTGCATAATTAGTATTTTATAGTCAACACCATCTTACAGTATACCATCCAAACCAAGACAAATTAATTAAGATCGATGCATGGATAAGTAGTAAACTAACCTGGCATGGATAAGCCTAAGACTTGGCTTAAGGGGAGATTTTGAATGGGAATTATGAACTAGTGATGCTCCAATTCCTGTTGCCCACAGTGATCCTATACACACAAAACCGATTTCATCATCAGTTTCAGTTGATGATAATATATATGTATATATCCAACAGTACGTTTTAAGTAAAAAAATAACCTACTGTCAAACTGTTTGACTAATACTGATTAGCAAAAAGTTATATATGACTATATATCATATATTCACACATATTAGATATATACTAGTCGTTGTCCGGCAAACAAGCGAACTAAGAACGAACCGATTATAACGACAGTTTTTTCAATTGGTATAGTATAGAAAGCCGATTTTATACTATAACGAGTGAAAAAATAGGTCTTATAGCCGATTCGTTCTTAGTTTGTTGTCTATCCAGTTCGACCCAGGCACATATATAGATAGATAAAAAAGAGAGAAATGAAACAATAATAATACTAGTACTGACCAACGCTAGTGAGCTTGTGTTCCGAAACCCAAGATTGCAAAGCATCCATCATCATCATCTTCTTTTTCTTCTTATATCAAACTAGTTAATTAATGCCCAAATGACTGTCGAGAAATTAAAAACACTAGTAACTCGAATCAAGTATATATAGGAAATATTGGAACTTGGAAGGCATGCATATATAATGGAGGAGAAATGGTATGTACTATATATATATATAGTAGGAGCTAGCTAGTACTGAAATTAAGATGTTGGGGTTGGGAATATACATACATACATATAGTAGTACCAGTGGCCCTTACTTTGTGTCTTGCCTCTTGTTTTTGATTCCCTATTTGTTTGTCCCTTTTCTAAATTTAGATTAGAGACTGGAGAGGTCAGAGGAGTAGTAGTTATATATAGAAACCAGTGGCGGCAAGTTCATGGTTTTGTTATACGTTTTCCCTCACGTCCAGTTTTTCACTCTTTGGGCTCTTTGCTAGTAGTTTTTAATTTAAAAAACTCTATGCGGAAGCGCACAGTTAAATTGGACAGGATAATTATATCGGAAAAACAAAAAGAATTTATTCCCGCAATAATTTAATAATAAATTCATTTATTCGTTGAAACAAATTTCTTTTATTTTTCGTTCAATTATCTTATTTAATTTATCTGTCCGCATATAATGATAGTTTTAATTTTTATCCCCACTAACATTCACCCAACGTGCTATGGGCCGTTGTATTTCATTTTATGCGGCAGCGGCACAACTTTTCATTCGTCAGACCAAACACCACCAAACATGTCTTCCTCTATTACACTTTTTTTTTATATAATTTTTTTTTTTATTTTCATATTATCGAAACATTTAATATTTATCATATCATTAATGATCTAAATATGTAAATAGATAGTTTATATTATTGAGATTAATTCTGTTAAACATTAATAAAAGTATTTCTACGGTTAAAAATTAATGAAAAAAACTAGCTATAAAAATTTGATAAAATGTGAACATGTTAGTCAAATAGTGAAAATATTGACAGTTTATTCTTAAATTTATTGTAAATATACAATTCATATTCAAGCAAGGTTAAAACTTGTTACATATTTCCTTTCTAATGATATGTTGAATAAGGCCATAAATTCTTAAGTTCTCAAAATGTAATGTAATGGGCCTAATGGCCCATTCTTATTCTCAATACATTACACAGGCCCAAGTCATCTAAAGTGGGCCTTAACAGCCTTAGTAAAATATAGGGTAAATTACATATAATAGTACATTTTTAGAAATAATTACAACAATCATACACCTATAAAATAATTACAAAAGTATTACACTTTTTTGTTTTTATTTTCAATCTTAACATAATTAAAGGTCCTTAAATTAAGGAATTAATATGTAATGGCTGACATGACAATATTAATATAATTAGGATTCCTTATTTTAGGGGATTAGTTTTGGTAGGTGCCATTTTTTCTCTCATCTCCTCTTATTCTGCCATTTATTCTTTTCTGCCATTTTCTCTTTCCTCTCCTCCTACTTTCATTTTTTATACGTCATTGCACTTCTATTCTTCCATTTTCATATTTAAAGATAAAAACTTAAGAGTGAAGAGAGAAGATGAAGACGCCATTGAAGAGAGAAGATGAAAACGTCATTTTGTCATTTTTTTTCTCATTTTCTTCTATTCTGCCATTTTTTCTTCAAAAGATGAAGACGCCATTTCTACCATTTTTGTATAAAAGGTGAAGACGCCATTTCTGCCATTTTCTTCTATTCTGCCATTTTTTCTATTTCTTTCATTCTTCCAATTGTTCTTCATATTTTTTTTAATCTGTTTTTGTAAGTACTTATATTTTACCTCTCTCTCTCGAGCACTAATTTTTAAGATTTTCTCTTTAATTTCATTCATTTGGGGTTTATGATCTTAATTTTATGCAAAATATGCGTTTGATTATGAATTTATGATCACTTTTTTTGTTGATTTGTGTTAATTGGTGTTTACCTTAGTATAAAAGTTTGGTTACCTCAGTATAAAAGTTTAGTAACAAAATTTTTATACTAAGGTAACCAAACTTTTATACTAAGGCAACCAAACTTTTATACCAAGGTAATCAATCTACCTCCACACTATCAGTTTTTTCATAGTGCAGTTGGTAACCAAACCTTCACACCAAGGTAACCAAACCTTCATACCAAGGTAACCTTGGTATAAATGTTTGGTTACCTTAGTATAAAAGTTTGTTTACCTTAGTATAAAAATTTGGTTACCTTAGTATAAAAGTTTTGGTTACCTTGGTATAAAAGTTTGGTTACCTTAATATAAAAGTTTGGTTACCTCAGTATAAAAGTTTGGTTAACTTGGTATAAAAGTTTGGATACCTTAGTATAAAAGTTTGATTACCTTGTTATAAAAATTTGGTTACCATGACATTACTATTGATCTTCTCCTCTGCAGTATCTTGAGAATTTCCTTTTACTACCAGAAAATAGTTGTTCCCGCCACTACCGCCCCAGCCTCCACCTCCACTGTCTCTGTAACCACCACTTGAGCCATCACCGCCATCTCCGCCACCACCACCACCGCCACCGCCATTGTTACCTCCTCCATAGCTATCACCACCGCCTCTGAAGACACCATTACCACCTCCTCCGAAGCTGTCACCTCCTCCAAAGCTTCCACCTCCTCTGAAAATTGCCTCCGCCACCTCCTGCAAAGTACAAAATTTGTGCAGTCTTTCCTATGAAATTTGAATTTGAATATTTGAATTTGAATTTATTTTTGTGGTTAGATCCCAGATATTTGAATTTGAATGATTAGTTATGGAAGATATTTCTCCTTAATTTTAGGTTTCCTTATTAATATGAATTGCGTTATTTTTGTAATTATATTGTGTGTGTTTTATTTTTGTAATTACTTTCTAATTGTTGTATATTAGTGTTAAGGACCCTAAAATATATATTTTAATTTAAATCCAATACAACTATATACTTCTTTTATTTGGAATGGAGAATTCTATTTTTTTTGTAAAAATTTTTTTAGGGTCCTTTACATAAGTATACAACAAATATAAAGTAATTACAAGAAAAGTGCATCAACCAAATAATTACAAAAAGATTGTACATATTACAAAAATAGTACTCCCCCCGTTCCTTAATATAAGTCGTTTTAGAGAAATATTTTTGCTCCTAAATATAAGTCGATTGAGAATTTCAAGTAAGCATTAATTGCTTAGTTTCCAATATTATCCCAAGTAATAAATATAATTTTGGTTTTCTTACTATTTTTGCCCAATAAATAACACTCTCTTCTTTCAATATAAGGGCAATATAGACAATTGATAGTATATTTAATGTTATACAATCATTTTCTTAATACTTGTGCACAACTCTAAAACGACCTTTATTAAGGAACGGAGGGAGTACAATTCAAATTAATAAAGAAACCTAAAATCAAGGACAAATAACTGTCATAATTAATAATTCAAATATTTGGATCTAACAACAAAAATAAATTCAAATTCAAAATAATAATTCAAATTTAAATATAAATCTTCATCTCTCTCACATACGCTTTGAAATAATAGTCCACCTCTACACCTCACATACTCCGCCACTACACCGCTGCGAATCTCCGTTATCAAAAATGCCAATGAGAATAAAAAGAAGATTCGCCCTACAAAAAGTTTAAAAATAAATAGATGTAACTATTAATGTTCTGAATTTTTTTTATAACTATTTTATTACTCATACATAATAAAATGATTACCTTTATATGAATGGTTGGCTACCAACTGCATCACATTCAAACGAAATTGGTAACTTAATAAAATTAAATTGGTTACCTTGGTCTGAATGTTTGATTACCAACTGCACTATGAAAAAACTGCAGTTCTTAATAAAATTATTCAAAGCACATCTTAATAAAACTATTAAACGATTAAAATATATTAAAAAATAGACCGTTAAAATACATTAAGATACAATCAAACACCACAAAAAAATAACACATCTTTTTGTTTTCCTAAAACTCAAAGTCAGGGTGTAATCAAATTTCGCTCAACTTGTGTTCCCGCCAGGACTAATAAGCTTCTGCAACAATTTTAACTTTCTCTCTCTACTTCTATCTCTACGGTTCTACTTCTGCTCGATTGATTAAATAAAAGCAGAAAAACTGACTGAAATTGGAAGAAGAAATGGAAGCTGAAGCTGAGGGAGCTAACAGTAATAGCAGTAGAAGAATTACTAGATCAGCAACAACCACCAAGAAGAAGAGAAAGCCTTTATCGGATCTTACAAACCTCATTCCCTCTTCCACAATTCACAAACCCTCAATTCCAATTCCAAAACCCTACAATTCCAATTCCAAACCCCACAAACCGGGTCTTAATTCCTCCAAATCCGATTCCAGCATCGGTTCTTCTAATTACAACAACAAAAATGCCCCAAACCCCAGTACAGTCCATTCTACTCCTCATTCTTCGTCCGCCGTTCCTGGTACTCTCTCTCTATATGTATATATATGTATAGTTTATCTTACTTGTTCTGATTTATTTTTGAACTCGTGAACCTAGGTTTTGCTAAGTGTGTATATGTGCTTCTCCTTGTTAAGGGTTCATTTTCATATGGTTTTATTTTTATCATTTTTAGTTCTTCTTACTAGGACTACTACTTTTTTCTGTATTAAGGTGGCTGATTGGGATACTAATTGATGTGGTATTGAGATATTTTGGAATAGAATATTAGTTTTAACTTGCAAAATCATGTGGTTGTTTCAATTGACTTGTGATGTCTTTAATACATACTATTTCAATTTTTGTGTTATGACTTCAGGGTATTTAACCACATATTTAATTATTGGCATTATGTAGTTAATAAGGATGGTGACGAATTGGAGCTACTTGCAGTTTATAGTAGAAAACTGATTGCGGAGAAAACTGTGAGCGAAAGGAAGGATGTTGACGTGCCATTTAGTTGCTCTCTTCAAGAGAAAGCAAAGGATATTGGGAAGGCACTCGAAGCAGATTTGGTATCTTTGAATTTCCCTCCTGTAAAGAAGACAAAGGATAAAGGGAAGGCTATTGCTGTGCCTTCCACTTATTCTCCCGTAGAGAAAACAAAGAATAAGGGAAAGGCGATTGCTGGTCATTTCAGTTATCATTCTGTGGAGAAAACACATGATAAAGGGCAAGTGACTGCTGTGTCTTCTAATAGCGTTTCCTTGGATAGAGTAAAGGATAAAGGAAAGAAAATTACTGTTACTCCCAGTGTGCCTTCTCTAGCTAAAACAAAAGATAAAGGCAAAGCCGTTGCTGTACCTGCAAATTTTTCTACTCTTGAAAAAAGAAAGGAGAAAGTGAAGGGGGTTTCTGTGGCTTTTAGTTGCCCTCCTCTGCCAAGGACTAGACACATTGGGTACTGCTCTCTCTCTCTCTCTCACTCACACACACATACACACAGAGTCATGTCTTTTGATGTTTTACTCATGGAGTTGGATCTTATATCTCTGAATGGAATGACGTTAATTCTTATAAATCCAAAATGGTGAAGAAAATGAATAGAGAGAAATGATAAGCATGAAACGGTATTGATGTATGTATATATGTCGAATATTGGACTACAGTATAAGTGATATTAATTTTGATACAAATATGTTTGGATGATGAGATTTTGGTTTTTACAAACTTAAATCCTCTTCCGTTACAATGACTTGATAAATATACTTTGGAGTTATATTTAGTGGACTCAACAAGCGTAATTTGACTTGAGCAAACCGGTTGCGAGATGAGTCCTAGCAACCTTTTCCAGAATTTTAAGTTTTAAAGCTGCTGCTGTTTGCAGCTCTCTTGGTTCTTATCGTCTTCACTAGAATGTTGACTCTGGTACATTACCTTTGTCTATATGTATTTCATCTTACACTTGTTTCTTTGAGCCATAAATTGTGATGGATTCATCATCAATTCTTCTATTGTTGTTGCTGATGGCCTTTCAGAATATAATATATTTTTCAAGGTGGAACATAACAGTTAAAATAGAATGTGAGGTTTGAAGAAAACATGTACATTTGGAGTTTCATAGTGTAGCACTTCTTGGTCTCTGCTATGTAAGATATATATCTGTGTTGACACAACATATTTCAATGATAATGTAGGGGATCAGTAAGTAAAGGGTTAGTTACTGATTTCATAGAACTATTGAAGTGATTTATTTACTTCTGTTTCTGTGGTCCTTTTACCATTACTACTCTCAACTATTAACTGCTCCACAAGTTTAGGCTAATGGAGAGGAGTGATAATCTTATTTTTACAATCTGCACCTCACATATTGCCCCTCTTTTGTGATCGTGTGTTTGCCTAAATCTATACTAGCAAATACGCAAGGATACGTAGTCCACAAGTAATATAATAATGAGACAGTATTGTTCCCACGGAGAAAAAGATTGCAATTTATACTAACAATTACTAATTTTATATTAACCCGATTTTATTAAACAAATGATTAAAGTTGTGAATTTCTGAAAATGGCTAATTACTAAACTAAAACTAATTATCACAAGGTTTGAAAACAGATTAAAAAGACTTAAGATTACAATTTCATTTATTGCTTCATTTCGGTCAATACACTTCCCGTTAAATTACTTTAACTATTTCGGACTGTTAATTGAGAACTCATCAGTATTTATGATCATCTCTCAATGTACCAAAAACATATCAACTTAAACCCACTTATGATAGAATTAAGGTGAACACCCTAAATAAATAATTCACTATATCTCTATGTGAATTACAATTAAAAAAGATTTGAAGCACAAGTTCTCTATCATATTACATGTGGTGCGTAGGTATATCTCTATCCTAAACACAAATCATGAATTCCATCGCCATGCAGAAAACACAATCACATGCTATTATAGTCAAATCTAAACCTACAATCCATCTCTCGAGTTCATATAGATTATCACAGTAATTGTTGATCAGACAATTAATCAATTAAAAATAAATCATAATAGACAATCACATAATAGTCAATAGTAACTAACAAGGAAGTGTATCTGTCTAAACTACGCAATAAGATCCATTGCAATCTTAAGATGAAATTTAGTTCCTCATGAAAAGAGTAAATAACGAATCCATAGAAGAATTAATCAAAGTTACAAGTAAAAGAAGAGAAAAAGAATAACACTCTGCAGTAAACCCTTCTTTCAAATCCTTCAATTGAGCTTCTCGTGATCCTTCTTCTATGTTCTCCAAAATCTCCTCATATGATGTTTCAATCCTTGCGTATAGTATGTTTCTCTTATTCTCTTTGACTCTCCATATGTTTTTAATATCCTCTGAAGTTCCTTCACAAAATCAGCCACCAAGAATCCTTTCTAAACTCAACTTCTAAAAAGTAAAAACAAGCCAACTTCCTTTCCCGACCAATTTTCCCCGGAAAATTCAATTACACTAAATGAGCTAGCCCCGACGGATTCAACATGTCAATTCACCCCAGCGTATTCAAATGAACCGAGGGAATTCACCCCGATGGATTCATCAGACCCGAAATTACAGAAATGCCACTATATCTCCATTTTCCTGTTTCAACCTTTCAAAGCCAGTTCTTACAACACAAACACAAAAACAAGTAAAATGATACTAAAAATACTTAAAGTTAACAAAGAATTAAGCCCAAAAGGTATCCAATTCGTAGGTATAAAACCCACTCATCACCGTGCACATGCATGATTGTGTATAAGGGACCGTATTTCCCAGGGTTCAACATAGGACCTTTAGGTTCTGAAACTATGTTAACGACCAAGTAGCTTTAAAAGTTCAAGCTGATAAGTGGGGTATTACATATTCTATTATCTAATAAATACTTATGCTGTTTTTTATGCTCCTTTTGTTCCACCTAGGATTGAACTTAATGAAGCTGGAGATATGGGTTTATCTGAATCTCATACAGATCCTCATCTGAAGCATAAACAGGTCTGTGTGACTATTGATTGTATTTTAAGCAGTCAAGTTTCCGTTTTCCTTATGTTTTGCACCATCTAATCTTAGTCAGTATTATCTCGTGTTCAAGGTTCTGCCATTAAATTATTTTTGATGCTGTGTATATTTGAACTTTTTGTACACAAGCGTTTTTTTCTAGGTAAATAAAAATGATTTGAGTTTTGTGGTTCATTAGGTTCCATATTTTTTGTCAATTTGATTTTGAATTGTAATTCTTCAGTCTCATTGGAATGATCCTGCTGAATAAGCCTGATTGAATGCTTATTGGCATTGCAAGAATACAAGCAAAGCTATTATGCATTTCAATATGAAATCTCTTAATGTATGTTCTTCCTTGGGAACTTCATACCATAGATTCCGAACTGCATAGTACATTGCAAGATTTTTATTTTTTAGAAATCTTAATTCGTTTACTTGGGATAATTTATTATTGGAAATCACTCATTATTTCTCATAGTTTTTCAGTTTCCTACGCGCTCAGCTTGCATCTCTTGTCAGTAATGTTATCTGTTTATCCTTCTGTTTTTGTTTTCTTTGCATCATATTGCTTAAAAAGTTACCTTTTCAATTCCCATAAGTTTCCCACGAGCTTTAGCTCTCATCAGTACTGTCATCTGTATTTTTAACGCAAATGTTGTTTTTGCAGAAGAGACGTTGCTTGCCACGGGACCAAGATGCTCCAGAATATAACTTGCCACAAGATTTTATTGAGCAGCAAAGAGCTTATTTTAAAGAGGTTGACGAGTTTGAACTCTCAGAGGAGGAGATTACAGATAATGAAGTGGATTAAAGAAGAGAAAGAATCATAGTTACAGAAAAGTAGGTACAATCTAACCCATTGTATAGTTACACTTACTCTTGTATGCCTCATAAGTTCTGGTGATTACACTCGTCTGCATACCAGTTACAAAGTTACTTCTCACAAGTTTTCCTGTACGCTGGTGTTGTAATCCAAATGTACATGTGATTGGTAGTTTCCCATGAGAATCGTTCAGTTATGGACAGTATGTAGGTGCATTTTCAGACTGTAGACGGAATAGAGTGATATATCTATAATTGCAGCGATATGTTGGCTAGTTTTTCTGTCCGTAAATGGATATTTATGTTGGCCGTTCATATTTGCTAGAATTTCCAGTCCTCTCAACCATTTAAACAAAGATATGGATCTTAAGTGTGGATGTAGATGTAGTTGGTCCTTCATAAGAGGGGCGTGTGCATGTGTTTGTTGCGTCTTTAATGCTTATAAAGCTTACATTTTACGTTTAAAAAATTATTGCTAATACTCGTAATTTTTTACCCAACATATTAAGAAGGGTCATGGTCTCCCTTTTAATACCTTCGAACACAGCTCCGTCCCTAACGATAACTTGCAAATACAACTAGTGATACAAAAGCTTAATTAACATGTGCTAAAGTAGGGCGACCACTAAATCCCAAGTTGCACCCTAAACTCCAATCCTAAAATCAAATTACATATTCTAAACTTTATTTTGAAGTAAATGCATATTGAATTTTGAGTTTGAAAATAATTTGCACCCTCCGCCTTAACGTTTAGGCCTTAGGGTGCAAATTATTTTAATGTAGAGTATGGATGGTGTAATTTAGTTTTCTTGTTAAAAGTATATGGTACAACTAATTTAAAATAAAATTTAGAGGGAAAATTAATTTTAGGGGTAAAGTTTAGGGTGCAAATTGAAATTTAGTCGCTAAAGTAGAGGCCCTTTATGCAAGCTTCTTTGGCCCATTTTGAGTGACCATTTATTTATTTTTTCTTCTTTTTTTTGATAATTTAAGTATTATAGAAATCAAAAAAATTTACAGGTGCATACATTGCGGAGACTTATTATAGCATAGCATCCACATCAGAAAACGAACCTAATGATAACAAGGCTATAGGATAAAAAAGCTATAATTGCCAAACCATAAGACGAGGAAACCTATCAACATAATTGCTAAATTTAGTAACAGAAACAAGTTTATATTTATGTGCCAAGTCAGTAATCTTTTGTGCGCCAGCCAAAGAAAAAAAGAAAAGAAAATCTAGGAATATACATTTTATGCCATACCAACTTATACCAAATAACAGGAGGTTTGGAATGACGAATGGACTGCCAGATGTGAGCAGCCTTAACCTGAGAGGAACCCGCCCAAAGGATCAGATCTTGAGCATTAGAAGGCAGGATACTCGGGTGAGTAGAAATAAGGGGCTTCCAGCAATCACTTTGACAGAATAAGGCAATCCAGAATGGGAAACAATAGAATCAGTATGCTGCCAAGCAAGGGGCTGCCCACCCAACCCCATGGGTCATGCCAAAGATTAATAAGATAACCATGGTCAGAATGATGTTGAGGAACAAAAAGTTATGGAGATAAAGGCATCACTTTGCCTAACACCTTGAAAGTGTTAGCTATAGGTTTGTTGTTTCTGTTTTGAGTTCGCTAGTTTGTTTGGTTTGTTGTTTCTGTTTTGAGTTTGCTAGTTTGTTGAAATAAGTCCTATTCTTTAGGAGAGATAGGAGTTTGTTTTCTAGCCACTACGCTAATAAGCTTGTAAAGCGTAGTCTCTGTTATTTCTTTATCTGTAAAAGCTATAAATAGCTGCTGGTATGTTTAATAAAAGAACACATTCCTTCGTTCAATTTTTCTAAGCTTTCTAAGTTCTGATCTCCAACAATTGGTATCAGAGCAAAAGGGGCCTGATTAAAAGAGGAGTATGAGAGTGAGTGAAGCATGACAACCTCAGAGAAATTCGTGATTCCAAAATTTGATGGCTATTACGACCATTGGTCGATGTTGATGGAAAATTTCCTAAGGAGCAAAGAGATGTGGAATCTGGTGGATGAAGGGATTCCGTCACCAGCGATCGGGACTTCATCAGCAAGTGAGACGTAGAGGAAGAGCGTCGAAGAAGCTAAGCTCAAGGACCTGAAGGTAAAACATTATCTGTTTCAAGCAATTGAAAGAGAAATTATTGAAACCATTCTTGACAAAAGTACGTCAAAGGCAATTTGGGATTCAATGAAGCAGAAGTACCAAGGATCCACCAAGGTGAAAAGAGTACATCTGCAGGCACTGAGGAAGGAGTTTGAAATGCTGACTATGAAGGAAGGAGAAAAGATCGACAGCTATTTTGCACGAACTCTGACAGTTGTGAACAAGATGAAGGTGAATGGTGAAGCTATGAAGCCAAGCACAGTGGTGGGTAAGGTTTTGAGATCTTTGACTCCCAAATTTAATTATGTTGTCTGGTCAATTGAGGAGTCAAATGATTTAGAAACCATGACCATTGATGAGCTCCACGGAAGTCTGCTGGTTCAAGAACAGAGAATACAGAGGAGTCAGGAAGAAGAATAAGCCCTAACAATCTCTTATGATGATAAACTAGGGAGAGGAAGGGGCAGAGGCTCATTCCGAGGAGGTCGAGGACGAGGGAGGATGTCTCAAAACAAAGCTACTGTTGAATGTTTTAAATGCCATCAGTTGGGACACTATCAGTATGAGTGCCCTGATTGGGAGAAGAAGGCTAACTATTCTGAACTTGGAGAAGAAGAAGAGCTTCTATTGATGTCGTATGTCGACTCTTATGAAACCAAAAGAGAAGAAGCCTGGTTCCTTGACTCTGGGTGTTCCAATCATATGACCGGAAACAAAGAATGGTTCTCGGAGTTGGAGGAAGGATTTCGTAAAACGGTGAAACTTGGTAATGACACTAGGATGGCAGTGATGGCTAAAGAAAGTGTACGACTTCAAATGAATGGCACCATTCAGGTAATTTCAAATGTTTTTTACATACCTAAATTGAAGAGCAACTTGCTGAGCATAGGACAACTTCAGGAGAAGGGTTTAGCTATTTTATTTCTGCAAAAGACATGTAGAATCTATCACCCTAGAAGAGGGTTAATTATGAAAACTAATATGAGTGGAAATAGAATGTTCTATCTGTTAGCATCCATGGCACCGAAAAATCATATGTGTCTTCAACCTGAAGCTTTGGCTGAAAAAGAGTCACACCTGTGGAATCGTCGTTTTGGCCATTTGAATTATCAGGGGTTGAGAACACTTACAGAAAAATGGTAGATGGTGTGCCTCTTCTCAAAGTTCCAGAGAAATTATGTGAAGCTTGTTTGGCTGGAAAACAACACAAAGAATCTATACCAAAGTAGAGTTCGTGGAGAGCATTGAAGCAGCTTCAACTGGTGCATTCTGATATACGTGGACCTATCAAATCGGCTTCCAACAACGAGAAAAGGTATATCATAAGTTTTATTGATGATTTTTCACGTAAAACTTGGGTTTATTTTTTACATGAGAAGTCAGAAGCTTTTGTTGCATTCAAAAACTTCAAAGCATGTGTTGAAAAGGAGATTGGCGCACATATTACTTGTTTGAGAATAGATAGGGGAGGTGAGTTCAACTCCAATGAATTTGGAGATTTTTGCAAAGCTCAGGGTATAAGCAGGCAGTTGACAACAGCGTACACTCCACAGTAGAACGGAGTTGCTGAACGAAAGAACCGAACAATCATGGACACAGTGCGTTCAATGTTAGCTGACAAGAACGTTCCAAAAATGTTCTGGCTCGAAGCTGTAAAGTGATGTGTGCACATTCAAAACAGGTGTCTAATTGTAGCAGTAAAAGGAAAAACTCCAAAGGAAGCATGGAGTGGTGTGAAACCAAAGGTGGATTATTTTCGGATCTTCGGGTGTATAGCTCATGCTCACATCCCAGACCAGAAGAGAAGCAAGTTGGATTCCAAGAGTAAGAAATGTGTATTATTGGGTGTTAGTGATGAATCCAAGGCCTATAGATTATATGATCCAGTCACTAAGAAGATTATCATCAGCAATGATGTTTTATTTGAAAAAGAATAGAGTTGGGATTGGGGCAGAACTGATGAAGAATTGAAGTTGGATGTTCTAGAAGATGATAAAGAAAGCAATGAAGAGCATATTGAGGAGGAAAATATTTTAGAATGTCTCAGGCAGCAATAGTTCAGATAGCTCACTTCTAAATGAAGTAAACACTCAAGAAGTTGCAGTTGAAGAGAGGGATGAAAGAATCAGAAGAGAACCGGTTTGGATGGCAGATTATGAAACTGGTGAAGGGCTCTCAGAAGAGGAAGATATGCATGAAATGATGATGGTCATAGATGATGATCCATTTAGCTTTGAAGAGGCAGTCAAGAGCAAGAAGTGGAGAGAGGCAATGGCAGCAGAAATTGAAGCTATAGAGAAGAACCAAACTTGGGAGTTGATGGATCTGCCCAAGGGTGCTAAGTCTATTGGAGTTAAGTGGGGTTTCAAGACCAAACTGAATGAAAATGGGAACGTGGAAAAATACAAGGCAAGATTGGTAGCTAAGGGTTATTCACAGCGCCATGGAGTGGATTATACTGAAGTATTTGCACCAGTTGCAAGACTTGACACCATTCGAGTAATACTTGCAGCAGCAACACAGTATGGATGGGAAGTTTTTCAGCTTGACGTGAAGAGTGCTTTTCTTCACGGTGAGCTCAAGGTGGAAGTATTTGTGCAACAGCCTGAAGGATTTATTAAGGAGGGAGAAGAAGGAAGGGTGTGCAAATTAAAGAAAGCTCTGTATGGCCTCAAGCAAGCACCAAGGGCATGGTACAACAAAATTGAGGCTTATTTTCTGCGTGAAGGCTTTGAGAAATGTCCCAGTGAGCATACTTTGTTCACCAAATTAGTTGGAGGTAAAATTTTAATAATAAGTCTTTATGTAGATGATTTAATTTTCACTGGAAGTGATTTGAGCATGTGTAATGAGTTTAAAAACTCAATGATGATGGAATTTGACATGTTTGATCTGGAAAGAATGAAGCATTTTCTTAGAGTAGAAGTGTTACAAAATTTGAATGGTATTTTTATTTGTCAGAGAAGATATGCGCGAGAGGTATTAACAAGATTTGAGATGGCAAGTAGCAATGCTGTGAAAAATCCAATTATCCCTGGTACAAAGCCGTCAAAGGATGAAGGAGGAACTAAAGTTGATACAACTTTGTTTAAACAACTAGTTGGGAGTATTTAACTGTGACTCGTCCCGACTTAATATATGGTGTAAGTCTTCTTAGCAGGTACATGTCTAAGCCAACCATGTCACACTGGTTGGTAGCCAAGAGGATTCTAAAGTATTTGAAGGGGACAACAGAACTAGGTATTCTCTACAAGAAGGGTGAAGACAACTCAAAGGTAAATGGTAGTTCAAAACTCTTGGCATTTACGGATAGCGGATATGCTGATGATTTTGACGATATGAGGAGTACTTCTGGATATGTGTTCATGATAGGGTCTGGAGCTGTTTCATGATCTTCTAAAAAATAACCAGTGGTGACTTTGTCTACCATCAAGGCTGAGTATATCGCAGCAGCTCTATGTGCATGTCAGTGTATATGGCTCAAGAGAATTTTGGGAAAAATTGGAGTAGAGGAGAATGGAGGTACTATAATTCAATGTGATAATAGTTTTGCTATTCAACTGTCTAAGAATCCTGTCTTTCATGGAAAAAATATACATATTCATGTGAGGTTTCATTTCTTAAGAGATTTGGTGAATGATGGTGTTGTGGAATTGAGGTATTGCAATTCTCAAGAACAAGTTGCAGACTTGATGACAAAGCCACTTAAGCTGGAGCAGTTTGAAAAACTTCGTAGTATGCGTGGAATGGTTAATGCATTAGAAGTAAGCTAAATGCAGAGTTTTTAGCTTAAGGGATGGAATGTTAGCTATAGGTTTGTTGTTTCTGTTTTGAGTTCGCTAGTTTGTTTGGTTTGTTGTTTCTGTTTTGAGTTTGCTAGTTTGTTAAAATAGGTCCTATTCTTTAGGAGAGATAGGAGTTTGTTATTCTAGCCACTACGCTAATAGGCTTGTAAAACGTAGTCTTTGTTATTTCTTTCTCTATAAAAGCTATAAATTGTTGTTGGTATGTTTAATAAAAGAACACATTCCTTCATTCAATTTTTCTAAGCTTTCTAAGTTCTGATCTCTAACAGAAAGTACTGACATAGGGATCCATTAAATGTAACAGAAAACATAGTTGTTGAAACACAAGCTTTAAATCCCATCTTTCCGAGTCAAAAGATCAATTTTTATCGCACATCTTTGAGGGCTACTGGGCCGGTGATACTTCCTCAAAAGAAGGATATTATTTCCAATTTTGCTACTGGGAACAAAGGCTACCTACTTGAGATTTGGAAATAAGCTCTGGCAGGGTGTTTTTAAGTCTAGCGGCAATAATTTTAGAAGGATATAATTTTTTGTATATTCTTTCCGCCTAACATAATTATTAAGGCTGTAAAATGAGCATACAGTTCGGGGTCGATTCGTATCCGCTTGACTAAAAGTTTGATTCGAGCTCTACTCGAAATATTAATAATTCAAATATGAGCAAATTTTAAAGTTCGATAAATTACTCGTACATTCTCAAATCGTAATTTTCTATTGATACTCGAATCATATTCGTTTGAAAAGTTCAAACTACTTAGGTTTGATTCGAGACCGTGCTCGACTCGGTTGCTAAACGAAATTCAATCAAATCTTATTTTATACTCGTTAAATTTTGTAAATCAAATCTGAACAAGTATTATTCGATTCGACTCGATTCATTTATACTTTGAGTTTCATTATAATGAGAACAAAATTGTCTTGATCGAGCTATGATAATATATTTTCTTAAGAGCGCCTTCATAAAAAATTAAGATTAAAGCTTCTATAAGAATTGATAATGTAATAAGTGTATGTCCACCAAGTTCTCCTTAAAAGAATTTGTATATCGAGTAAAAATATTATTAAATCTATACGTACATCATCTCTACTCCCTCATTGCCGAAACCCAGGTCTTTTGTCGTTTTGGTCTTTTTTTCTTATTCTTTGCCCCCTTCTCCTCTCTTCTCTTGCCTTTTTGTTTCTCTCTACCATTCCCCCTTCGTCCACAAATGAAGAGCACAGAACCATACAACTTTCGTTACTTCTCACGCCATTAGATAACGATGACAATCTCAACAGCCGTCATTTCCACCTTCATCACCCTCATCGTCGTTGCCTCCACCGTCCACTCCCTTGGCGGCTTCGCATCCACCTTCGCCGTTAGCTACGACACCACCACCACCGTCTACGACATCGTCGCCGAGCTGCAAACATATAGAATTCAAGATGGCTAAACAATTATACGATTATCTTCTTCTTGGAAATCTCTTTCTAGTTCGTCGTCCGCGGCAGGGATTTTTTGTGCGCAGTGAGGACCGACGACTTGTAGAGGATATAACAATTTAGGGCAATTGAATGTTACTTCTTCAAATTTGACTTTATGAATATTCTGCTGTAGCATTAGGAATGAATCATGGTTGTGCTATTAGGAGAATGAACATCTCTATTGTTATTGTTTGTTGGGGGTGGAAGTGGAGAATTTTCTAGCAGTGTAACAGATGGGATTTCGTTTGAATTAATTGTTGCTGGATTGAATTTTACTTTTGGATTGACAACTAGTAATTTTTCAATTATTTGTTGGGGGACAAGTTGGGCTAATAGTTCAGATGCTTTATGGATTGAGCACTCATTGCCAAAGATTCTTCCAGGGCCATGTGCTCAAGCTAAATGTGATTGTGGTCTGTATCCTAAGTCACAAACACTTTGCTCCGGTAGGGGTAATATATGAAAGACAGACCTTAGTGGAGCATGGGTGAAGACAAACCTTAGTACATCAGGAGAAGCATGGAGAGCATCAGCTAGTGGCGCATGGGCTATTGGAGCATGGGCAACAACTAGTGGGAACACAACATTGGCAAAATATGGGATCAATGGCAACACCTCTTTATGTTATAACAGCCAACACATTGATTCCGTTTGGCATATTTTTAATTTTAATCCCTAATCCCTTGTATTTGTAATGCTCCTGTAGTTCTGTATGCTATAAATAGTGGACTGCTCTCTCTTGTAAAAGCATGGAAGTCATAATATACAATAATCAGATTACTTCCTATTTCTCCTCCCTATTTGCTATATTACATTAATTCTTCTTACATGGTATCAAAGTCTTTGCTTAGCTGAGCACCACTTTTGGACATTCCTTCCCTTAATCAACAGACTCATGAACCCAATTTTATAAAATTTATTCAATTCCTCTATTAGGAGGCTTGTTTTCTTAATTTTCATGGTTGCTTGGGTTGGATCTATGAAATGCAGCCAGTCTTTTTCTCCTGTACATGTTCATATAATCTATGGCCACCACTTTCATCACAAATAAGCCTTATCCAGCCTTCAAATATCATCAACCTTGTATAGCCTCTCAGCTAGTTTCTTCCAAAAAGAGAGCACTGTTCGATTTATCATAATCATATTAATATCTCCAATTTTGGAGGGAATTGTGTTTATTTATGTTGTAATACTTCCCAGAAAAAGATCATTTCCACAGCCTACTCCAACTTATTTGTCCTCTTGATATATGGGAAATATGCTTCCAGTTCAACAGAGAAAAAAAGCTGAATATCTGTTCCTTCATTTTTGTATTGTGGGGATAGGATTAATTTAGAGACTCCAAACAAGCCATCACTATTCTGCCTTAATTGTCAACTGATGCAGAGTATTCATAAGCCAAATCTGAAGAAGTAACATTCATTTGTTTTTTTATTTGTTACTGAAGATTTAAATTAAAACTGATGTCAAATCAAAAGCCTATATATATAAACTCTAACCAGATGATAGCATATTTCGAACTAGTAACAATGAGCAAGTGTGGATTGTCATTGAGAGGGATCATTCCATATAAGAATTACAGAATTTGAATTAATCAAAAAAAAAAAGAATTACAAAATTTTCCGTTTACACCCCAACAAACAATAGAGCTATTAACCATGATTCATTCCTAATGCTACAACAGAATATTCATAAGCCAAATTTGAAGAAGTAACATTCATTTGCCCTAAATTGTTATATCCTTTACAAGCTTTCGATCCTCACTCCGAACAAAAAATCCCGGCCGCCAGCGACGGAATAGAAAGAGATTTTCGGGAATACGGGCAAAAATAACTATACGATCATCGGGCATATCAGAAAGAGAAGATGCAGATGGACTGTAACTTAGTGCATATGCAGACGAAGGGAGGACTAGATGCAGATGGTAACTCAGTGCATATGGGACTGGAAGAGAGAGAAGCTAAAAGGCAGGACAAGAAAGGAGAAGGTGGGCAAAGAATTAAAAAAAAAAGAGAAGCAAAACGACATAAGTACATGTGTTTCGACAAGGATAGAGTAAAGATGATGTATGTATAGATTTACCCAATATTATTAAATCTATACGTTCATCATCTCTACTCCTTCCTTGCCGAAACGCAGGTCTTTTGTCGTTTTGGTCCTTTTTTTATTCTTTGCCCCCTTCTCCACCCTTCTCCTGCCTATTTGTTTCTCTCTACCAGTCCCCCCTTCGTCCACAAATGAAGAGGACAAAACCATACAACTTTCGTTACTTCTCACGTCATTAGATGACGATGATAATCACAGCCGCCTTCATCAACCTAATCGTTGTTGCCTCCATCGTCCACTCCCTCGGCGGCTTTGCATCCACCCTCGCCGTCAGCTACGACGCCACCACCACCGTTTGCGACATCGTCGCCGAACAACAAACACATAGAATTCAAGCTGGCTAAACAATTATACGATCATCTTTTTCTCGAAAATCTCTTTCTAGTTTGTCGCCCACGGCAGGGATTTTTTGTGTGTAGTGAGGACCGGTGACTTGTAGAGGATATAACAATTTAGGGCAATTGAAAGTTATTTCTTCAAATTTGGCTTTATGAATATTCTGTTGAAGCATTAGGAATGAATCATGGTTGTGCTATTAGGAGAATGAACATCTCTATTGTTATTGTTTGTTGGGGTGGAAGTGGAGAATTTTCTAGCAGTCTAACAGATGGGATTTCGTTTGAATTAATTGTTGCTGGATTGAATTTTACTTTTGGATTGACAACTAGTAATTTTTCGATTATTTGTTGGGGGGAAAGTTGGGCTAATAGTTCATATGTTTTAGGGATTGAGCTCTCATTGCCAAAGATTCTTACCGAGCCATGTGCTCAAGCTAAATGTGATTGTGATCGATCGATCTGTATCCTCAGTCGCAAACACTTTGTTCTGGTAGGGTAATATATGAAAGACAAACCTTAGTGGAGCATGGGTGAAGACAAACCTTAGTACATCAGCAGAAAGCATGGGAAGCATCAGCTAGTGGCGCATGGGCTATTGGAGCATGGGCAACAACTAGTGGGAACACAACATTGGCAAAACATGGAAACAAGGGCAACACCTCCTTATGTTATAACAGCCAACACATTGATTCAGTTTGGCATATTTTTAATTATAATCCCTAATCCTTGTATTTGTAATGCTTCTATAGTCCTGTATGCTATAAATAGTGGACTGCTCCCTCTTGTAAAAGCATGGAAGTCATAATATACAATAATCAGATTACTTCCTATTTCTCCTCCCTATTTGCTCTTTTACATAAATTCTTCTTACATGGTATCAAAGACTTTGCTTAGTTGAGCACCACTTTTCGACATTCCTTCCCTTAATCAACAGACTTATGAACCCAATTTTATAAAATTTATTCAATTCCTCTACTAGGAGGCTTGTTTTCTTAATCTTAACGGTTGCTTAGGTTGGATCTATGAAGTGCAGCCAGTCTTTTTCTCCTGTACATGTTCATATAATCTATGGCCACCACTTTCATCACAAATAAGCCTTATCCAGCCTTCAAATATCAGGAAACTTGTATAGACTCTCAGCTAGTTTCTTCCAAAAAGAAAGCCCAGTTTGATTTATCATAATCACATTCATATCTCCAATTTTAGAGGGAATTGTGTTTATTTATGTTGTAATACTTCCCAGAAAAAGATCATTTCCACAAGCCTACTCCCATTTATTTGTCCTCTTGATATATGAAAAACATGCTTCCAGTTCAACAGAGAAAAAAGTTGAAGATCTGTTCCTTCATTTTTGTATTGTGGGAATAGGATTAATTTACAGACTCCCAGCAAGGCATCACTATTCTGCCTTAATTGTCAACTGATGCAGAGTATTCATAAGCCAAATCTGAAGAAGTAACATTCATTTGTTCTTTTATTTGTTACTGAAGATTTAAATTAAAACTGATGTCAAATCAAAAGCCTATGTGAGACCCCAAAATTTATGAAATGAAAGTACTTAATTTTCTTATAATTATTATTTTATTTAGTAAATGTTTAAACTGATAAAAGGTTAAAGTTAAGGGTAATATGTGATTTTTTTTGTAAAGTAAGCAAGTTGATATAAAATATTCGTTGTGTCGGGGAATATTCTTTTTGTCGGGGAATATCTATACGACGGTACAATCATTGGTGGACCCAACAACAGAATTATTGTCGGATTGAGAAAACGACAAAAATATTTTTATGAAAATAACGACGGAAGTTTTACCGTTAAAACTGTTGAACTACTCGGTAGTAAAAGTACAGTAATACGCGTGGTTGCATAGTAGTACACAATATTGATTATTGATGCTTACGTGAGAAGTCACTCAGTTTTGTTCAATTATTGCTACAGTAATTGTTGCATAGTATCTCACGTTATTTGATTCAATTATTGTCGATATTTTTTATTAAATCAATAATTGAGATGACAAGTTATTAATATTATTATTTGCAATATTAACGATGTCTAGAAGTTCTGCCAAGGAGAGGTTTGGTTAGCTAATTGCGCGCCAATAGAGAGAAATCCTTATTGAAAAGCCCCTTCTTTCCTGGGAACAACCTGATCGATTAATATTGTAAATTATAATAAAGGTGATAAGTTTTGTTTTATTATTATTATAAATGTAATAAAACAGAAAACTTTTTATATAAAACAGAATACCTTTTATAAAGTTATTCATTTTATTATACTATAAATAGAATATATAATATTCTATTATGCATAGTGTTTGCATAGTAAAATCTTTTTATATAAAACAGAATACTTTTATAAAGTTATTCGTTTTATTATACTATAAATATAATATATAATATTCTAGTATGCATAGTGTTTGTATAGTGCCTGTATAGTATTTGCATAGTAAAATCTTTTTATATAAAACAAAATATTTTTATAAAGTTATTCGTTTTATTAGATTATAAATAGAATATATTATATTTTATTTAAAAGATTTTGTTTATTAGAATATTTTATTAATATTGCATAGTAAATCAATATGGACCGTCCGTTTAAAAGTAAATCAATCTGGATCGTTCATGAATTAGTTACTATTCAGTCCATTCTCATATAAATAGAAGCTCATTCCTTTATTATTTCTTACGAATTCACTGAAACTCTAGAGAGAGAAACTATAGAGAGAAAGAAGAAAAGTATCCTGCTACTTCACTACTCCTATATCCAGTTTCTTCTAAGGTAAGGGGTATTATTTCTTTCGTCTTCATGAAGAGAACTTTTGTTATTCCATTCTTTATTATTCTGTTGGAATAACCTGTATACGCGGACTACCGTATACATGGTAAAATTCTTCTGTTATTCTATTCTTTATTATTCTGTCGGAATATCCAGTCTATGCGTTTACGCATGACCTAGTTCTATTCTTTATTATTCTGTCGGAATATCCTGTCTGTGCGTTTACGCATGACCTTGTTCCATTTTTTATTATTCTATTGGAATAACCTATCTGTGCGGTCTATCGCATAGCATGGTGAATTCCATTGTTATTCCATTCTTTATTATTCTGTTGGGAATAACTGTCTGTGCGGTCTATCGTATGCATGGTGAATTCTTCTGTTATTCCATTCTTTATTATTCTGTTGGAATAACCTGTCTATGTGGATTACCGCATGCATGGTGAATGATCCTTCGTATTCATATGAATAGTATTTTCATTCAAAAGGAGTTTCTGCCAGGGGCAGTTTCATAATTTGTCTGACCCTTAAAAATTCTGGAAAAATTTGAAATGATAATTTGATGAGTTTTCTAGATTGTGTCCAAAAATGGCAATTTTTAGATGTATAAATTAGGAGTTATGAATTTTATAGGAAAAGACTATTTTAAAAGTAAACCCTTATAACTCCTTGTGGTTAACTCCAAAATTGGTGAAATTTTTATTGGGAGTACATGTATATAACAAGAGTATATCCTGTAAATTTTAGAATTTTTGGATAAAAGTACAATTTATGATAAATGTCTAAATATTCGGCAGTTTTAGCCATATAAAAATAGTAAATGAATTTTAAAAATTCTGAGAAAAATATATGTTCAATATGGGACTATATTCTGCTAAATCCCAGAAAAGAAATATTTTTGGGACTGATTTAATATTTTTTATGAAAATGAACTAATTATGAGTAAATAAATTAAATATGTTATGCGAAGTAATAAAATTGGAAAATAGGATTTTATGGCTTGGGAATCCTATATAGGGTATATGCAGATTTTTGATGAGGAATTTGATCATTGATAATGAAATCTTATGAGTATGACATTTTTTTGAATGATTAAATGCATTATTTAATAAAATATAAACAATTGAAATAAATTATTTATAAGTTTAAGAAATGATTAAAATATTGTTATAATATTAATGATATTAGATTATGAGATTATTAAGTGATTAATAACATTTGGTTATTATTGAACGCTGGATAAATTGTATTATAACTGTTTAATATTTATCCTTTATCTCGTTTGATTGATTATTTATATCATTGTCATTATCCTCATGCTTATTTTATGATGAAAGTCATTTGTGGCCTGTAGTGCATAGATGGACTTGGTATGATTATGACCAGGGATTTTCGGTATAATCATGACCGTAATGTTACAAATGATGTGGTAAAAGTCCTCATTGGCCCATAGTACATTGATGGACAGTTTTTGGTATGATTATGGCTATGGATTCTCTTCGTCCAAGGGTGCAAAGATGAATTGTTTTATGGCATGATCATGATCGTTGATGAAAACACGATTATCTTTGGCTCGTACGTAGTACATAGATAATTCGTGGTCGTAATATTAACGAATATCCTTGGCCTGTAATACAGAGATGATTCGATGATGTGGATTAATTATTGAGCTGAGTCTCAGCAATGAAATATTAATTCATGGATGTGATATTAACGAATATCCTTGATCGTAGTGCAGGGGTGATTCGATGATGTGGATTATTTATTAAGCTGAGTCTCAACGATAAATATTGATAATAAATTTTAATTCGTAAAAGATAGTAGATATCATGCTCTACTTGACTCTTCTAAAATACAGTTGTATGTCTTTGGCCTGTAATGCAAAGATGAATTGTTAATGAATATCTTTGGCCGTAGTGCAAATATGAATTTATTAGTATGATTATGAGCATAAATTATGATTTGTTATAACCATGATTTTTGATGTTTCAGGTGAAGATAGGTGATGAAAATTATCTTTGTCCTAGGTGCGAAGAGAAATTTAGAATCGCAATTATGATTATGAGTTATTCATATGATTGTGGACATGAATTGTTGATTGATGTTACAGAAATAAAACATTATCGGTGGACTTTTAACATAGAGAAGATAATAGATCTGATGGTCTATTTGACTCTTCTAATAGATTGCTCGTTCCGCTGCAACTATGGTTGAAAAGTTTTATCATCTACCATATATTCTAAATCTCTGATTTATTACTGATGAAGGCTATTAATGATGTAAATTATCTTTAGTCATGATATTCTTTACTGGATTAGTTTTGCTCACCCTTTTTGCTTCACAATTCCTTTCAGGTAATAAGAGTGTAGCTGGGTCGAGCGGGGATAATAGTGGAATAGAACGGTGGTCTATAGCTGTTGAGGTTCTCCCTAAATAGTATGGAAACAATTTTATTGATGACTTTAGATAAGTGTGTCTTATTGTATACGTCATTTGATATTTAATTTTGGTGAACCGAATAGGGTGAGGTGAACCCAACTTTGGAAGGGTGTTTTGCCACTATCATACAAGATGTCTAATGACATACAACCTCGTATTATCATAAGACATGGTTGTGCACATCCACTTGCTGAGTATATCTACGAGCACTACCTATATGATCTTGGAGTTTATTTGAAATATAATTTTTACTTGGAGACAGTGGAGATAGTTATATGTCAAGAAAAGACTCACCATTGGAAAGTAGATGATAGTAATCTTCTCGTTTTTCTTTGGGGTCTATTGAGTCAACCAAGGATAATTCTGTGGACATATGATATCTATCATAACCTAGACGCATGGCCTTCCATGTATGAAGGTTTTCTTGAGAACTTCCCAAAGATTTTAATTTCTAAAAATAGTTTTTGACTATATTTTTATGTAAAGTATCATTGTAAGGTTGTGGTCGAGGCACCATGAAAGTTACATACATTTGTATTAAAACTCACAGTTAACTATAGGTCGTATTTTATACGACAGTTCAACAGTTGTATAAATGAAGTTTGTATTTGATTTTTATAGTGTGATATCTGGCGACTCAGAATGGGTCGTGTGGACCTATTTTAGGGGCGTCATAGCCTATATATATAAACTTTAACCAAATGGTAGCATATTTCGAACTAGTAACAATGAGAAAGTGTGGATTATCATTGAGAGGGATCATTCCATATAAGAATTACAGAATTTGAATTTAGCAAAAAAAAAAAAAGAATTACAAAATTTCCCGTTTACACCTCAACAAACAATAGAGCTATTAACCATGATTCATTCCTAATGCTACAACAGAATATTCATAAGCCAAATTTGAAGAAGTAACATTCAGTTGCCCTAAATTGTTATATCCTTCACAAGCCGTCGGTCATCACTCCGCACAAAAAATCACGGCCACCGGCGACGGAAGAGAAAGAGATTTCCGGGAAGACGAGCAACAAACAACTATACGATCATCGGGCATATCAGAAAGAGAAGATGCAGATGGACTATAACTTAGTGCATATACAGACGAAGGGGGGACTAGATGCAGATGGTAACTCGGTGCATATGGGACTGGTAGAGAGAGAAACTAAAAGGCAGGACAAGAAAGGAGAAGGTGGGGAAAGAATTAAAAAAAAAAGAGAAGCAAAACGACAGAAGTACATACGTTTCGGCAAGGAGGGAGTAAAGATGATGTATGTATAGATTTACCCAATATTATTAAATCTATATATACATCATTTTTACTCCCTCCTTGCCAAAACACAAGTCTTTTATCGTTTTGGTATTTTTTTTCTTTTTTTTATTCTTTGCCCCCTTTCTCCTCTTTTCTCCTGTCTTTTTGTTTCTCTCTACCAGTCCCCATTCGTCCACAAATGAAGAGCACAGAAGCATTACAACTTTTGTTACTTCTCACACCATTAGATGACGATGATAATCTCAGCCGCCTTCATCACCCTCATCGTCGTTGCCTCCACCGTCCACTCCCTCGGCGGCTTCGCATCCACCCTCGCCGCCAGCTACGACGCCACCACTACCGTTTGCGGCATCGTTGCCGAGCAACAAACACAAAGAATTCAAGCTGGCTAAAAAACTATACGATCATCTTCTTCTCGAAAATCTCTTTCAAGTCTGTCGCCCGCAACAGGGATTTTTTGTGCGCAGTGAGGACCGACGACTTGTTGAGGATATAACAATTTAGGGCAATTGAATGTTACTTCTTCAAATTTGGCTTTATGAATATTCTGCTGTAACATTAGGAATGAATCATGGTTGTGCTATTAGGAGAATGAACAGCTCTATTGTTATTTTTTATTGGGGTGGAAGTGGAGAGTTTTCTAGCAGTGTTACAAATGGGATTTCATTTGAATTAATTGTTGTTGGATTGAATTTTATTTTTGGATTGACAACTAGTAATTTTTTGATTATTTGTTAGGGGCAATGTGACGCCCCCAAAACAGGTATACATCACCCATCTTGAGTCGCCAAATTCATGGTACAAAATCAAATACAAACTTAATTATACAACTGTCGTGTACAATACGACAAAACATAGTTGAAAGTTTAAACAAGAATATTGTCTTCTAGACAATATCCACTCTCAATGGTGTCCTTATTACAATTATTATCACATTATTCCGTAGAATAGTGAGGACTACTAAAACCATTTATCCTGGACCATCACTCCATTCCCCGACTCATCCCAGCTATATTCTCATTTCCTGAAGAGAACAATGAAAGAAAGGGTGAGCTCAACTAGCCCAGTAAGAAATATTATGACTAAGATAATGCAGAATAAATTATCCTTAGCCTTCAATAGTATAACAATTGATAAAATACAATAGACAACAAGTTTTAGATCAACAACTGCAGCGGAATAAGCAATCCATTAGAAGAGTCAAGTAGAGCATAAAATCTACTATCTTCTATGATTTAAAAAGTTTTTCATTAACTTTATCGCTGAGACTCAGCTTAATAAATAAAATCGAATCATCCCTGCACCACGGCCAAGGATATTCATGTAATCATCAATGGTCATGATTATACCGAATAATCCCTGGTTATAATCATACCAACAACTGTCCATCAATGAACTACAGGACAATGAGAACTTTTACCACATCATTCGTTACATTACGGTCATGATTATACTGAATAATCCCTTGTCATAATCATACCAAGTCCATCTATGCACGTAAGCCAAAGATGACTTTCATCACAATATAAGCATGAAGATGATGACAATGATATAAGCAATAATAAACCAAAATCAAATCAAACAAAATCAAGGATAAATATTAAAGACTTTAAATTTATCCAGAGTTTAAAAATATCCAAATTGTCAACATGATACTACTTTATAGAGTAAAATTTAAGAATAAAATTCATGTACCAAAAATAATTTGGACAAAAAAGAATATATTTTTCGGGTAAATAGTACCCCATGAATAGTACTTCAGAAATAGTACCATGTGAATAGTACCCCGACACGAAAAGAGTCCCGAATACCCGAGTGACTGATACTAGAGTGAATAATAATTGGGTGAATAGTAACTCGTGAATAACAACCCTTATGAGTATTGAAAGAAAATAGTTCTCTTCATGAATACAAAAGAATAATACCCCTTACTATAATAATAATATCTCTTACCTTAGAAGAAAACTGGATACTGAAATAGCGAGGTAGCAGACTTCTCTTCTTCTTTATCTCTATAATAATTTCTCAATAAATTTAGTGAATTGGTGAGAAATGAAGGAAGAATGAGCTTCTATTTATAGGAAAATATAGTTTCGATAATTGCACGTTTTGGGGCTCGAAATATTACAGTATAATACCTTCCTCTTTTCCTTCATTTTTAATTTAGTCCTGCAAGTATTATCAAACTTGCATCACCCCCCTAATAGTAAATCATGTGAATCAATAGTAAATCATGTGACTCAATAGTTCTAAACATATGAAAAAATTAATTATAGTATAGTATCTTCAACTATACCTCCATTTTTAACTTACTCATGCAAGTATTATCAATCTTGCACCAACTCCCCTAATAGTAAATGAATGTGAATCAATAGTACACACATGTGAACAAATATTTATAATCATATGAATCAATAGCAATTAATTGCTAATTTATACGGTTAATTACCCGATTGGTCAATATAACCTCCAGACATCAATTATTATCGTAATAAATGTCGAATTTTCACTAACACTAATAATTCTAACACAATAGAACTATCAATTTCATCTTTAATCAGCACAAACTTATTCATCATTAATATTATAATTCACAATATTTAACAACCAGGTCAGTTCCCAGGAAAGAGAGGACTTTCCGATAAGGATTTCTCCTTATTGGCGCACAATTAGGTGACCAAACCTCTCCTTGACAGAACTTCTTGACATTGTTAATATTACAAATAATATGAATAACTTTGCCTGTCTCAATTATTTATTTAATAATATAACATATTATGCAGATGATATTATGACAATAATTGAATCAATAATATGAGAGATATGATGCAACAATTACTGTAGCAATAATTGAGTATAACTGAGTGACTTCTTACGTAAGCATCAATAATCAATACCGTGTGCTACTATGCAACCACGCGTATTACTATACTTTTATCACTGATTATTTTGTGACAACTTACTTACTTTGAAAATTTTTCACATATCACCCTTAACTTTAACCTTTTATCAATTTAATCATTTACTAAATAGAATAATTATAAAAAAATTGAATACTTTCATTTCATAAAATTTGGGGTCTCACAGGCAAGTTGGGCTAATAGTTCATATGTTTTAGGGATTGGGCTCTCATTGGCAAAGATTTTTCCAGGGTCATGTGCTCAAGCTAAATGTGATTGTGGTCGATCTGTATCCTCAGCCGCAAACACTTTGCTCTGGTAGGGGTAATATATGAAAGATAAACCTTAGTTGAGCATGGGTGAAGACAAACCTTAGTACATCAGTAGAAAACATGGGGAGCATTAGCTAGTGGCGTATGGGCTATTGGAGCATGAACAACAACTAGTAGGAACACAACATTGACAAAACATGGGAACAAGGGCAACACCTCCTTATGTTATAACAACCAACACATTGATTCCGTTTGGCATATTTTTAATTCTAATCCCTAATACCTTGTATTTGTAATGCTCTTGTAAACCTGTATGCTATAAATAGTGGACTGCTCTATCATTGTAAAAGCATGGAAGTCATAATATACAATAATCAGATTACTTCCTATTTCTCCTCCCTATTTGCTCTTTTACATAAATTCTTCTTACATGGTATCAAAGCCTTTGCTTAGCTGAGCACTACTTTTGGACATTCCTTCCCTTAATCAACAGACTCATGAACCTAATTTAATAAAATTTATTCAATTCCTCTATTAGGAGGCTTGTTTTCTTAATCTTCATGGTTGCTTGGGTTGGATCTATGAAATCCAGCCAATCTTTTTCTCCTGTACATGTTCATATAATCTATGGCCACCACTTTCATCACAAATAAGCCTTATCCAGCCTTCAAATATAAACAACCTTGTATAGCTTCTCAGCTAGTTTCTTCTAAAAAGAAAGCTCATTTCAATTTATCATAATCACATTCATATATCCAATTTTGGAGGGAATTGTGTTTATTTATGTTGTAATACTACCCAGAAAAAGTTCATTTCCACAGCCTACTTCCACTTATTTGTCCTCTTGATATCTAGGAAACATGTTTCCAGTTCAACAGAGAAAAAAGCTGAAGATCTGTTCCTTCATTTTCGTGTTGTGGGAATAAGATTATTTTAGAGACTCCAAGCAAGCCTATCACTATTCTGCCTAATTCTCAATTGATGCAGAGTATTCATATGCCAAATCTGAAGAAGTAACATTCATTTGTTCTTTTATTTGTTACTGAAGATTTAAATTAAAATTGATGTCAAATCAAAAGCCTATATATAAAAACTTTAACCGGGTGGTAGCATATTTCGAACTAGTAACAATTAGAAAGTGTTGATTGTCATTGAGAGGGATCATTCCATATAAGTATTACAAAATTTGAATTTATCAAAAAAAAAAGAATTACAAAATTTTCCGTTTCAAACCCCAACAAACAATAGAGCTATTAACCATGATTCATTCCTAATGCTACAACAGAATACTCAGAAGCCATATTTGAAGAAGTAACATTCAATTGTCCTAAATTGTTATATCCTTTACAAGCCGTCGGTCCTCACTCCGCACAAAAAATCCAGGCCGGCGGCGACGGAATAGAAATAGATTTCCAGGAAGACGAACAACAAACAACTATACGATCATCGGGCATATCAGAAAGAGAAGATGTAGATGTACTGTAACTCAGTGCATATTCAGACGAAGGGGGGAACTAGATGCAGATGGTTACTTAGTACATATGGGACTGGTAGAGAGAGAAACTAAAAGGCATGATAAGAAAGGAGAAGGTGGGCAAAGAATTAAAAAAGAAGAAGAAGCAAAACGACAGAAGTACATGAGTTTTGGCAATGAGGGAGTAAAGATAATGTATGTATAGATTTACCTAATATTATTAAAACTATACGTACTTCATCTCTACTCCCTCCTTGCCGAAACACAGGTCTTTTGTCATTTTGGTCTATTTTTTTTATTCTTTGCCCCCCTTCCCTTCTCTTTTCCTGCCTTCTCACTCTACCAGTCCCCCTTCGTCCACAAGTGAAGAGCATAGAACCATACAACTTTTGTTACTTCTCACGCCATGAGATGATGATGATGACGATCTCAACCGCCTTCATCACCCTTATCGTTGTTGCCTCCACCGTCCACATCCTCGGCGGCTTCGCATCCACCCTTGCCGTCAGCTACGACGCCACCACCATCGTCTGCGACATCTTCGCCGAGCAGCAAACACATAGAATTCAAGCTACCTAAACAACTATACGATCATCTTCTTCTCGGAAATCTCCTTCTAGTTAGTTGCTAGTGGCAGGGATTTTTTGTGCGCAGTGAGGACCGACGGCTTGTAGAGGATATAATAATTTAGAGAAATTGAATGTTACTTCTTCAAATTTGGCTTTATAAATATTCTGCTGTAGCATTAGGAATGAATCATGGTTGTGCTATTAAGAAAATGAACAACTCTATTGTTATTGTTTATTGGGGGTGGAAGTAGAGAATTTTCTAACAGTGTTATAGATGGGATTTCGTTTGAATTAATTGTTGCTGGACTGAATTTTACTTTTGGATTGACAACTAGTAATTTTTTGATTATTTGTTGGGGGGCAAGTTCGGCTAATAGTTCATATGTTTTAGGGATTGAGCTCTCATTGCCAAAGATTCTTCCCGAGCCATGTGATCAAGCTAAATGTGATTGTGGTCTGTATCCTTAGTCGCAAACACTTTGCTCTGGTAGGGGTAATATATGAAAGACAAACCTTAGTGGAGCTTGGGTGAAGACAAACCTTAGTAGATCGGTAAGAATGGCTGCTGAGAACGTTAACAATGGAGTGTATGAGACTGTGGAACAACCTTTAGTCACAAACCAAAACCAGGAGAACGTGCAACGGGAAGGCAATATTCATCCTATAAATAATGCTACCGAGCAAACGATAAATGATGGAATGTTTAGGAGCTTTTTGCAGTTCATGCAAAATCAGACGAGGGAGACTCGTGTACAAAATACGGGTGGAAGTGATGGCAACGCGCGGTCTGTCATAGCCAAGCAGTTCAAGGAGTTGGGACCACCAGATTTCTGGGGAAAGCCCGATCCAATTAAGGCGGAAACATGGGTCAAGCAAATTACCAAGATATTTGATGTCTTGGGATGCACAGAAGAACAGAAGGTTCTATTCGCCACCTTTATGTTCCGTGGTGAGGCAGATTACTGGTGGGAATCTGTGAAGCGTACCCAGCCAGTCGCACTTAACATGTCTTGGGAAAGATTTCAGAAACTGTTCAATGACAAGTACTTTCTTGAAAGTATTTGTCATATGAAGAAGGTAGAGTTTATTAGACTGGAACAAAACAACATGATGGTGTCTCAGTACAAGGCAAAGTTCGCGGAGTTATCCAGGTTTGCACCTCATTTGGTGGAGAATGAGGAACGTATGACGCGGATGTTTCTGAGAGGTCTAAAACCTGAGATTCGTCAATACCTTATCTATCATAAATTTTCTCTGTATTCAGATGTTGTCAACAGGGCTCAATTATTAGAGAGAGATAATGAGTATACTCAACTGAGGGACCACAACCAGGGTCATACCGGTGACAACAGTCATCAGAGCGATGATAACCAGCGAGGAGGGAAAAATACGGACAAAGGAGATAACCACTCGAGTGGTAATCGTCGCCATGATAATAGAAGAGGTGAGTCAAGTGGAAATTTCAGAAAGAGGAGATTCAACAACGACGGGAAGACATCAGTACCAGCACCAACAACAAATTCTAGGGGAGGAGAACGACCGCCAGTTAGATGTTACAAATGCGGGAAAGAAGGACATATCAGCCCAAACTGCCCACAACAATCCAAGGTATGTTATAATTGTGGAAATGATGGACATATCGCTCGAGATTGTACTTGTGACGGCCCTAAAATTGGTATACATCACCCATCTTGAGTCGCCAATACATGGTACAACATTCAAATATAACTTAATTATACAACAGTCAGTGTAAAGTACGACAAAATATATGCTATGAGTTTTAATACAAATATTGCCTTCTAGACAATATCCACTCTCAGAATAAGTTCTTAATACATTTATTGTCACACTATTTAACAGAATAGTGAGGACTACTAGCTAACACTATCATCCAGAACATCACTCCGTTCCCCGACTCGTCCTAGCCACGTTCTCATTTCCTGAAGAGAACAGTGAAAGAAAAGGTGAGCTCAACTAGCCCAGCAAGAAATATTATGACTAAGATAATGCAGAATAAATTATCATTAGTCCTCAACAATGTTAAACTGATAAAATACAATAGACATCAAGTTTAACTGCAGCGGAACAAGCAATCCATTAAAAGAGTCAAGTAGAGAATAAAATCTACTATCTTTTATGTTTTAAAAGGTTTTTCATCACTTTTATCGCTGAGACTCAGCTTAATAAATAATCCACATCATTCCTGCACTACGGCCAAGGATATTCATTAGGGTCACGACCACAAATTCCATGCACTACGGGCCAAGGATATTTGTGTATTCATCAATGGTCATGATCATGCCAACAACTGTCCATCAATGCACTACGGGCCAATGAGGGCTTTTATCACATCATTTGTAATATTACGGTCATGATTACACCGAATAATCCCTGGTCATAATCATACCAAGTCCATCTATGCACTACAGGCCACATATGACTTTTAAAAAATATAAACATGATGATGATGATAATGATATAAGAATTCAATAAAACAAGTTCAAGAATTAAGTTATTCAGGAACTAATAACGTCCAAATTGTCAACATGATAATGCTTTATAGAGTAAAATTCAAAAATGCTCAGAAGAATATTCCATGAAAAATACTGGATGAAGCGCAAATATCAAGGATATTCCACTAATTTCATGGAGTATAGAAGTCAAAATTTTAACCAACTGAGAATAATAAGGAATGGAATAACAACAGAAATCACCATGCATGCGGTACTTCGCATAGACATGTTATTCCAACAGAATAATAATAACGGAACTAGGTCAGGTGAAAATCACACCGACAGGATGTTCCAACAGAATAATAAAGAATGGAATAACAACAGAAATCACCATGCATGCGGTACTTCGCATAGACAGGTTATTCCAACAGAATAATAAATACAGAATAATAAAGACGCAAACCAGGTCCGGTGTAAAACATATAGACAGGATATTCCAACAGAATAATAAAGATAGAATAATAAAGACGGAACCAGGTCTGGCGTAAAGCACAGACAGGATGTTCCAACGGAATAATAAAGACAGAATAATAAAAGAATGTCACCAAGTATAGGGTATTCTGCGTATACAGGTTATTCCAACAGAATAATAAAGAAATGGAATAACAGAAGTTCTCTTCTTGAATACAAAAGAATAATATCCCTTACCGTAAAAAAAACTGGATAAAGGAAAAGAAAGTTAGCATACTTCTCTTCTTATTTCTCTCTATAACTTTCTCTCTCTAGAGTTTAGTGAATTCGTAAGAAAATAATGAAGGAATGAGCTTCTATTTATAGAAGAATGGACTGCATAGTAACTAATTCATGAACGGTCCAGATTGATTTACTTTTAATCGGACGGTCCATATTTAAAGTAAAATCTTTTAAATAAAATATATTATATATATATATATATATATATATATATATATATATATATATAATAATAATAATAATAATACTCCCTCCGTATAAACCAAATATTCCCCCCCCCCCCACCCAAAATGACAACTTTGAAAAAAAAAACTTCCAACCATTCAATTTTCAATACCGTGGGCCCCACATGTTCCCCTCCCCCAACATGTCATAATCACAAGGTCCTAAATAATACGTCAAATTTACAACAACTACCTCATAAAAATCCTTTCAATGTTTTTAATAACATTTATCATTATTATTATAATTCACAATATTAATCGATCAGGTCGTTCCCAGGAAAGAGGGGGCTTTCCAATAAAGATTTCTTCCTATTGGCGCGCAATTAGGTGACCAGACCTCTCCTTGGCAGAACTTCTAGACATCGTTAATATTGTAATTTATAATATTAATAACTCTATCATTTTAATTATTGATTTAATAATATATAAAATATCGACAATAATTGAATCAAATAACGTGAGATACTATGCAATAATTACTACAGCAATAATTGAACAAAACTGAGTGACTTCTCACGTAAGCATTAATAATCAATACCGTGTGCTACTATGCAACCACGCGTATTACTGTACTTTTACTATCGAGTAATTCAACAGTATTAACGGTAAAACTTCCGCCGTTATTTTCATAAAATATTTTTGTCGTTTTCTCAATCCGACAATAATTCTGTTGTGGGGTCCACCAATGATTGTGCCGTCGTACTAATATTCCTCGACACAAAGAATATTCCCTGACCAATCGAATATAATATAACAACTTACATACTTTGCAAAATTTATAAATATTACCCACAACTATAACATTATATCAAATTCACACAATAATATAAAAAAATATTTCGAGAAAATTAAATATTTATTCATAAAATCCGGGGTCTCACAGTACTATAGCGAAACCAAGTTCAGCGGGGTTGGTGACTCCAAGGGCTGCACCGAATAAGTTGAAATCAGCGGTTCCTAAAAGAGCGTTTGTCGTGACTGACCAAAACGTGAGGAACCCAAACGAGGTGATCACGGGTAAGCTAATCTTGAACTCTTGCGAAGTTTATACCTTACTAGATACCGGTTCTACCTATTCTTTTATCTCTTCTGCTTGTGCTCAACGTTTAAACTTGACTCCGGAGAAATTGGACTTTAACTTATCTGTTGAAACTCCGTTGGGTGAAACCTTCGTTACATCTACAGTTTATAAATCTTGCATGATATAAGTTGGCACAATCACATTACCTGTTTATCTTATCTCTTTAAAGATACTTTCTTTTGATGTGATTTTAGGAATTGATTGGTTAACACCTCATCATGCCAAAATTGATTATTTTCGTAAGGTTGTTAGTTTTCATATTCCTAACCAACCTGTCATACAAATTCAAACAACTAAACCACTAAAATCAGTCACTGTCATATCAAGCCACAAAGCTATTCGTTTATTGAAAAACGGATGCCAAGCTTTCTTAGCCCATGTTATGGATTTGAATAAAGACAAGTCAGATTTGGATAATATTTCTGTTGTTAGAGAATTTCCTGATGTATTTCCTGAAGAACTTCCCGGTCTACCCCCAGAACGTGATATTGAATTCTTTATTGACCTTGAATCGGGTACAAAGCCCATTTTTAAAACCTCATATCGAATGGCTCCTATTGAACTTCAGGAGTTAAAAGTCCAACTACAGGAATTATTAGACATCGGTTTCATTCGTCCTAGTACATCTCCTTGGGGTGCTCCTGTTTTATTCGTAAAGAAAAAAGACGGGAGCATGCGACTTTGTATTGACTACCGAGAATTAAACCATGTCACCATCAAAAATAGGTATCCGTTACCTCGCATTAATGAACTGTTTGACCAGTTGCAAGGAGCACAATTCTTTTCAAAGATCGATTTTCGTTCTGGATATCATCAGCTGAAGATTAAAACTGAGGATATTCCAAAGACTGCCTTCAGAACTCGATATGGGCATTATGAATTCTTAGTCATGTCTTTTGGATTGACTAATGCTCCTGCTGCTTTCATGGATATGATGAACCGAGTATTCAAGGAATATTTGGATCAGTTCGTTTTTGTCTTTATTGATGACATCCTCATCTATTCTAAAATCCGTGAAGATCATGAGCACCATTTGAAGCTGATACTTGAAAGGCTTCGTGAAAACAAGCTATATGTCAAGCTGAAGAAATGCGAGTTCTGGCTTGAAGAAGTAGTATTTCTTGGGCACGTGGTGTCAAAACATGGAGTATCTATTGACCCGACGAAGATTGAACCAATACAAAGTTGGGAGCAACCGAAGTTGGTAACCGAAGTGCGTAGCTTTCTGGGCTTAGCTGGTTATTATCGGAGATTCGTGGAAGGATTTTCTTGAATCGCTACTCCGTTAACTCAGCTGACTCGGAAAGATACAAAATTCGTATAGAGCGAAGAATGCGAGAAGAGTTTCCAAGAGCTTAAGAGGAGACTCATTTCGGCACCTGTTCTGGCAATACCATCTGTTACAGATGGATTTGTTATCTATAGCGATGCTTCAGGCAAAGGGTTAGGATGTGTTCTCATGCAACATGAGAAAGTCATAGCCTATGCCTCACGACAACTCAAAGAATATGAGAGGAATTATCCTACTCATGATCTAGAGTTGGCAGCAGTTGTTTTTGTGTTGAAAATCTGGAGACACTACCTGTATGGGGAGAAAGTGGAGATTTATACGGACCATAAAAACCTCAAATATTTCTTCACCCAAAAAGAACTCAATATGCGGCAACGACGTTGGTTTGAGCTGTTGAAAGATTACGATTACACTATTCAATATCATCCTGGAAAAGCGAACGTAATAGCTGACGCATTGAGTAGAAGATCATATGCGAGTACGAGTGCGATATTGTCAATATAAAGACCCATTTTGTATGACTTGCAAAGAATGGAGATAGAATTAAAGACTCCAAGGATCCACGTGATGATGGCAAATATATGAGTAGAACCAACTTTAATCGATGAAGTTAAAGCTGCTCAAGCTACGGACCTGGGGCTGATGCGTAAAAAGAAGAAAGTGCAAGAAGGAGCTATTCTAGAAGCAAGAATCGATGAAGAAGGAATACTTTGGGTCAACTCTAGACTTTGTGTTCCTAACAATTCTGACTTGAAGCATAAAATTATGATGGAGGCACATAACACCCCGTTTGCAATCCATCCTGGGAGTACCAAAATGTATCATGATATTTGACACACATTTTGGTGGAACAATATGAAGAGAGAGATCGCGGAGTTTATCTCGAGGTGTTTACTTGTCAACGAGTAAAGGCAGAGCATCAAGTGCCAAAAGGTCCATTACAACCACTTGAGATTCCGGAATGGAAGTAGGAACACATTACCATGGATTTCGTTACGGGTCTTCCCAAAGTTTCTCAAGGCATAGATGCAATTTGGGTTATTGTTGATAGATTAACCAAGTCTGCTCATTTCTTGCCTATACGTGAGACTTATTCCCTTGAACGTCTTGCTCGTATGTACTTGAATGAGATTGTGAGATTGCATGGCATGTCAGTATCCATAGTTTCGGATCATGACCCAACATTTACTTCAAGATTTTGGGTTAGCCTACAGAAAGCTATGGGCACAGATTTACGATTCAGTTCGGCATATCATCCTCAAACGGACGGGCAATCAGAAAGGACTATTCAAACCCTTGAAGATCTATTAAAACTCTGTGTCCTAGATTTCAAAGAAAGTTGGGATAAGTACTTAACATTGGTGAAATTCTCCTACAACAACAGTTATCAAACAAGTATAGGCATGACTCCATTCGGGGTGTTGTATGGACGAAAGTGTCGTTCTCCAGTATGTTGGGATGAGGTGGGAGAAGCAACGTTGTTGGGACCAGAATTAGTACGCATGACTACAGAAAAGATCCAAATGATTCGACAACGTATTCAAACCTCACAAGATCGACAAAAGAGTTATGTTGATCTTCATAGAAAGGACGTGGAGTTTAATATTAGAGATCATGTACTGTTACGTGTTGCTCCATGAAAGAGAGTTACAAGATTTGGAAAGAGAGGAAAGCTCAATCCAAGATTTGTTGGTCCATTTGAGATTCTTGACCGAATAGGAAATGTAGCCTATAGACTCGCATTACCTCCAAACCTGTCTCGTGTTCATAATATTTTTGATATATCTATGCTTCGTAAATATGTGAAAGACCCGAACCACATTATTGAGTTAGAACCAGACGAGATAGCCAAAGATTTAACGTACGAGGAGGTACCTGTTAAGATCTTGGATAGAAAAGAGCATGTCATACGCACCAAGGTTATACCACAAGTTAAGATTTTGTGGAGGAACCATGCTATTGAGGAAATGACCTGGGAGTTGGAATCAGAAATGAAAGCGAGCTACCCTCACCTGTTCGAAACACCAGGTACGTACGACAATTTTGAGGATGAAATTTTATAAGGAGGGGAGGTTGTAAGACCCCAACTTATTATAAATAAAAGTTAATTTTTTCTATTCATTATTCTAAATTAATAAGGTGTTAATTTGATATAATGCTTTGGTTATGGGTGAAATGTGCAAATTTTGCAAAATAAGCAAGTGGTTATAAAATATTTCTTTTGTTGGAAAATATTCGTTTGGTCGTGGAATATTCTTTTTGTCGGGAATATCCGTACGACGGCGCAGTCAATTGAGGGCCCCATAATGGAATAACCGTTGGATGAAGAAAATGACAAAGTTGAGTTTTATAAATAACGGCGTAATTGTTACTGTTAACACTGTTGGAATACCTGGTGGTTAAAATACAGTAATACGCGTGGTTGCACAGTAGCACACAGTATTGTACAATATTATTGAATTATTGATTCGTACGTAAGAAATCACTACTCAATAATTTTTACAGTAGTTACTGTTCAATATTTTATTTTATTGATTCAATAATTGATGCGTTGATATTTAATATTATTGTTGTTTCAACAATTGTCACTGCACAGTATTTCCCATTATCAGATCAATAATTCATATTATTTGAATAATATTATTAGATAAAATTATTGGCAATGTCTAGAAAGTTCTGTCAAGGAGAGGTTTGGTCACCTAATTGTGCGCCAGTAAGGAGAAATCCTTATTGGAAATTCCCCTCTTTCTTGGGAACGGCCTGGTTGTCATAATTGTAATTCTGTAATATTATTTGTGAATAATTAATTATTGATTTATATGATAAGAAAATATTTATTTGACGTGGATATAAATGATGGATTTATTTATTTTATGTGGTTATAAATGAAGAAATTAATGCTGAGGTGTTTTATCAGTATTTTGTCAGAAGGGAGGTATTAAAAATCACGTTTGTGAATTTCAGATATTTTTTGTTTGAAATTTGAAAAAACTCAAAGCTACAAAATTGTAGAGAATTCAATTTCGTGTGGAATGGACATAAAATTCGTATTTTTTTGATAAATGGACTATTTTCTATGAATTATTGAAGTTTCAAAAAATAAAATAATTTTTATTAATTTATGGGTGGGACCCACTTTTGTGATTTAAAGCATGAGGGCTGCTGGGATTTTTTTAAGAGTGGCATGCTGGTCTTTGATGGCTAGCATGCGTAGAATTTTGAATAATAAAAATAATATTTTATTATTTTAGTCTCCTATGGCGTTCTAGTATTTTTCTATAAATAGAAGCTTAGGTTATAATTGAAAATCACACCAGAAATAAGTTTTCTTTCTCTCTAGATTATCAAACGTATTTTTGTGAGTATTTTGATACTTTGAGAGTTGCTATTCGGTACAAGTTTCCTTCGACTTTCTATCCGATATTCCGATCAGAAGTACAGTTATTTTAAGGTAAGGGATGTTATTTTTTTTGGAAATGATATTAATTTCTTCAATATCATTATGCCAAAATATTGGTTTGAACTTTTTAATCAAATTTGAAACTTTTTGTGTCGGGATTACTATTCACGTATACGGCACTATTCACGTATACAACACTATTCACGAATACGACACTATTCACTGAAAAATAAAAAAATTTCTTTTTATCCAAGATGTCTATTATGGTTACTTTCTTTGATTGTATCCATGTTTTGATCTTTATTTTTGAATTCTGCTTCACAATTGGTGATTATGAAGTATTATTGATCTTGGATATACTGTTATACGAATCTCTAATATTTATCCTTCTGTCTCACTGGATTCGTTCTCTAAAATATTTTTCATCATCCTCAGTCCTAAATGATGATATTACTGAATATCTTTGGCCTGTAGTGCAAAGATGAATGATTAACTGATGAATATCTTTGGCCCGTAGTGCAAAGATAAATAGGTGTTGAGATGAACATGGCCAACTGGTGATACAAATGAATATCTTTGGCCTGTAGTGCAAAGATGAATATTTGATTAAAGATGTATACTGATTGTTGTTACATGGATAAAATATTGATGATGAACTTTTAAATCTTAGAAGATAGTAGAATTCATTCTCTACGTGACTCTTCTAATGGATTGCTGTTTCCGCTGCAGTTGTTGATCTAAAATTTGTTGTCTATTGTATTCTATCAGATTTTTCTCTGTTGAAAACTAATGATAATTTGTTATATATTATCTTAGTCATAATATTCTTTACTGGGCTAGTTGAGCTCACCCTTTTCCTTTTTGTTCCATTTTTCTTCTCAGGAGGTGAGAACATAGCAGGATCGAGTCGGGGTATGGAGTGATGGTTCTAGAAAGATATTTTAGCAGTCCTCACTATTTCTGTAAAATAGTATATGAATAATTATAATGACTTATTTGAGTGTTGATATTGTCTAGAAGACAATATTTGTATTTAAACTCATAGTATGTGTTGTCGTATTTTGCACGACAATTGTATTATTGAAGTTGTAGTTTGTTTTCTATACCATGTATTTGACGACTCAGAATGAGTGTTGTATACCTATTTTGGGGGCGTCACACTTTTCCTTTTTGTTTTATTTTTCTTTTCATGAGGTGAAAATATAGCAGGAACCAGTCGGGGTAAAGAGTGATGGTCCTAGACAGTTGTTTTAGCAGTTCTCACTATTTTTGTAAAATAATATATCAATAAATGTAATGAGTACTTATTTGAGTATAAATATTGCTAGAAGACAATATTTGTATTTAAACTCACAGCATGTATGTTGTCGTATTTTGCACGACAATTGTAATAATAAAAGTTGTAGTTGTTTCTGTACCATGTATTTGGCGACTCAGAATGGGTGATGTATACCTATTTTGGGGGCGTCACAACTATAATTAAAATGGATTGTATTAAAAAGGATAATTAAACATATATATATTATTCAGGAATTAAAATTTGATAACATGCAAAAATAAATATGTAATTTTATCTATTTAGTCAACCCTAAAAACTTGCAAGAGTACTTACTAACTGTTATTTAAAAAACTAGAGGAAAAGCGGGTGTTATTATTATTATTTAGAGGGGGTGTCACTGTATTTTACTCTTGATTAATTGATTTATGACTAGTTTAAGAAACCAACTAAGTAATCAAGGAGAGGAAAATAATCTATTCCAAACATCATCTCGTAGAAATTAGTGCAAGAAATAAAATTTAAAGATTTCATTTGTATCTTGAACATTAACTTGTACTAGTACTTTATAATGCTAAAGACTATATAATGACAATCACACTCACAATCTTAATGGCTTCAAATAATTTTGATCTCCATCAACAATTTGTTATTTACAGAAAGAACATTGATACTGACAGATAGCTTAAATTACACTAATAACCATCAACCCCAACAAAAATTTAAAGGCAATTACCAAATGTTGCTTCCTTCCAGTTCCAGCTGAAGTCGTAAACGTTCTATTTCGAGCCCTCTCATGCTTTCCTAAGTCGAACATAATCTCAAACCGGCAAGAATTATCAGATGGATCCGTAGTAGAAACAGTCGACAACCCATTAAAATTACACGATCCTCTTTGTTGATTCATGGTCTGGTAGTACATGTTAAACGCATACGAAACGTTGTTTTTAGCATCCAATGCACCACAAGATGATCCATAGCCAAGACTTGTGCAGTCTGCATATGTGCAAGCATAATTAACACTTTCCACCAAGTTGGGGTCCGAAAGGCTAGCTTCTGGTGCCATTATGCACCATTGTCTGGCCAAATATCGGACCCCTTTTGCCGGGACTAATGCTCGGTTACTACCAAGATCAAGCTGATACTTAGTTGTTCCGTCATACTTGAAAATTCCCCAATGCCGCTCAAAATTTCCAGGATCAATGCTTTTAGCATCTTCGTCAATAAGTCCAAACAAATAAACATCAGGCGGGGTACTAGGGCGTTTTGGGGTACCTTGGCCTTGGCTAATGCGTTTGATAAGTCCTTGATTAAACCTCCGCGCATAATCTTTGTTGGCGTTGCGGTCACCATCAGTAGGCCATCCAATTTCTCCTACAATGATTGGCAATGATGAAAATCCATTCTTTTCGAGTGCCCAAACTAGGGTGTCGAAATTGGCTTCAAAAACATTAGAGTAAGAAATGGAGCCATCGACAACAGGGGCAGCATTTCCGGAGAAAAAAGCAAAGTCAACTGGGAAATGGGGGTCGTCGTATAGGCTCAAGAATGGGTATATGTTGATGGTAATGGGAGAGCCACTATCACTAAGGAATTTGACGATGGATATCATGAGATCATGGATATCGGACCGGAAATTACCACCCGATGGTACTCCGGTGTCGCTTTGGTAGACGTCGGCATTTAGGGGCACGGTGACCTTCACTTGTTGGCCTAATCCGGCTTTGATTAGGGCAGCTTGAACATTTTTTAGTGCCGGAAATGTTGTTTGTAGGAAAGTATCTTTGTATGTTTTAAGGAATGGTTCATTCCCCACCGCGACGAGCCTAAAAATTCACATGTTAACAAAAATCGTATCCAATGCACAAAACTAAAGTAAAAAATAGAAAACAGTTTACACAACTAACCTTATGTCAACCCCATATCTAGAAATAAAGGCAGAAACATTTTGGGACACCCAATCCTCGGCAGCACGAACACTACTAGCAAGAGGGGCTAAGAAATCGTTAGGAATTCCAAGCATAACCTCAATACCAGAATTTCCAAGAGCCCTTAACACCCAAGGCTCAGCTTCGAAAAGCTTCACTTTGTTGAACCCATTTTGCTTCATCAATTTCACCACAATATCAGGTGGGAGTGGATGCGTTGCGCGTGTTCCCCAGTTGACTCCGAGGCCATGGACAACTACTAGACCTTCATGATCATGACCAACTGCCAAGAATATGATCAAGAAGAACAAAAAACCAAACAAACTGCGGAAATCATCCATGATTTTCCCTGGCTAAATGAGTACTCTCAGATTTTTTTTCCCCTCAAATTTTTTGGCACGTGAATATATTTATGAATCATGAATTTTTGAATAGAAATTAAGGTAGCCTATAGACATGTCCTTTCATGTTAAGAAATGGAGGAATTAGAACAAGATATTCAACAAGGACCTGGATTCCAAAAGGTAATATATCCAATACACTACTTGCACGGCTTCATGTACCATTTGTATATATATGTACATAAAAAAAGAAGAAGAAGAAGAAGAAGAAGAAAGGAATGAGTGAACTTGTTGAGGACTAGTTGGTGGTATCTTGTTTCAATTGGAAACCCATGCAGAAGGAATATTGTACCTTTTCCAACTTGGATCTTTCTCTATTGGCACTCCAGAAAGATGCAAGGAAAAGTTTCTTTCTTACAAAAAGATGACTTGTTATGATGGATCTTTTTCATTAATTAATGAATTGGAGGAACATTACAAGAATTCAACTCATTCCTTTGATCATTGAAAGGATCATCTTTAGCTTCATTGATTAGCTAATTAATTGAGGCAGAAGAACAAGATCTAGCATATCACATATGCTGTGATTTTTGTAACAATATGCCTCATGGAAGAAAATGGGGAAAATTTAAACACCCTCTCGAGAGTCTTGGTTAATTTCTTTGTAATTTTCAATTTTTCATTAAAAATGCTACTCAAAGTATTCGCTTGCAATCAAACAAAGGGAGAAAATTTCCCCAACTCTTTAACTTACTTTTTTGATCCATCTCAATATTTAAAAATGAAAAATGATACTTTCACAATATCTTTCTAATATTAATAATAAGTTAACTCAACACTTATGTTGCTATGATGTAATTCAATTTCATAAATGAATTATAGGTGTTTTTCATAACATTTAAGTGAAAAATGAAAAAAAAGAAACATATATCTAATAAAATACAAATGATTTTGAATTTCCCGCTCACTCAATAAATCATCTAGGCCGTCCAAAGTTTGAGATAAATCTCACCGTCTATACATCTATCTAATAAAATACATCTATCTATCTAATCTATCTAATAATGATTTTGAATTTTCTGCTCACTTAATAAATCATCTGGGCCGTTCTAAGTTTAAGATAAATCTCACTGTCCATACAGTGTCGGAGGCACGGGACCCAGCTAGTATATATATATAGAGAGAGAATTGGCTAATTTAATTATGCAAAGAAAGTGAAAGGAAAGAGAAGAAAGAAATAGAAAAGGCGAGAGCATATCTGTCCTCAAATTCTCTGTCCTTCTTGTGTGCTCCTACTTAAATTTTGACATATATTTTTTTATTTAATTTTAAAATTAATTAATATTAAGTAATAAGTGTTAAAATTTAAGTGAAGGGACACAGCGGAGCAGAAAAAGTCAAGAACAATAACAAGAAGACAAAAATACAAAATGTTGGCCTTTCCATCCATTAATTTGAACAAGATGAAATTAAAAAACAGACAAATAAATGAATCTTGTCCTCGTCTCTCTCTTCGTCCCCACACCCTCTTTTCCCTTTTAGCTCTCTCTCTCCCCTCTTCCACTGCTTTGAATTTCTTTTCTTTTTTCCTGAAAATTTGGAATAATGAAGTCTTTTAAGTCTCTCCAAACACCGCCCCTTCCCGCCGTATCCACTAGTAATGTCAAATGTGCAGAAGTGCCAAGTCTCCTAATTAACACAAATTACTTAGCCGTATCCACTAGTAATGTGCAGTGCCAAGTCTCATAATTAACACAAATTTCTTTGATTTCCCACTTCCATGTTTCAAGCCCTGCCCGTTAAATAAAAAAATCAGTCTCATATTATGTATCATATAGCATAGAGTTTCCCAATTGCATTGAATCACCGCCGCAGCTACCACCACCACAACAATCGCCGCCGTCCTCGCTGTTGTTTTTCTCTAATGGCCGTCAGTTTCTCATCTTCTTCTATATTAAGAATAGGTAACAATTACAACAACGACCAATTTCAATTATTCTCTCATCGCTCCAACAACAATGGGTTCCACTTACTTTCTTCTGCGGCCCTAAAACTAAAACCCTCCACCAAAACAGTTAGTATTAGTTGTGCTGCTGCAAACGACAACACTAGGAATAGCAATAGCAATAGCAGTAGCAGTAGCAGTAGCAGTAGCAGTAGCAGTAGTAAATCCTTGTATAATGCTCAGCGGCCTCTGGCTTTTTCTCCTTCCCTTTCGCAGTTGATTCCTGCTAATTTCGATAAAGCCAATGGGCTTGTTGAAGAAATTAGCAGCTGCCATGATCCAATTTTGTTCAACAAAAGTGGTGCCTATCACACTCTTAGCCCATCTGTCCCTGAGAAACTGATTGTTGCTGTTGATGTTGATGAGGGTACCTTTCTTTTCCTTTAACTATGGCTATAGTCTGCAATCAAGATTCATACTTTTTTCTATTTCCTTAAACAATGCATCAAACTCCCTATTGTTATTTTATTTCTGACTATTGATTTGAACTAGTTCCAGTTTTTTCCCTGTTCAGTGCTCAATACTATTGGCATGTATCCCTTTAGCGAGGTTTAGTAGTTGCAAATATATTTGTTGTTTGGTGGATACTAAATATTGGCTGATTGTTTATGTGTTACTTAATTTTGAATTGAGGAAGTATTAGTTTGATAGGATATGTTGTACTCTCAAATCTCAATAGTCTGATCTTGTGATTACTGACCCATTCCAACTAGACTAGCTTTAGTGTCTACCTTTTTCATATATCTTTTCCTTTTCTTTCTGCATGCAGTTCTTGGAAACTTTGTATCAGTTTTGAATAGATTCATTGCGGATCACTACTCTTTGAATCATTCGGTTTCAGAATACCATGTCTATGAGTTCTTCAAGGTAATGGTCTGTCTGCTGGCTAAAGTTAAAGTGCACTGTAGTCCCTTATTATTCTCTTATTTTCATAATTAGTATGTGTTTAAGAAATAGAGAGAAAAGTAAAATTTTATTATGTTAAGGATGTCACAAGACCACTGTGCTTGGACTTGGTTATGATATCTTCGTGTACATAATGTGTGTATTCGCCCACTTCTTGAGCTGATCTAAGCATGTATCTTCTCAAATTCAGTATGAATAACTTTTCCATGTGTTTTAGTATATTGGAAAAAAGAGTTCGGCAGATTTCTATTTGCTACTACGAGTAAATTTCATGGTTTGATTTTTATTTGCCTTACTGAGGATAGAGGATAATTTCTTTTCAAGTTTATGGCACTCCATCGTAAGCTAGTTTGAAGCCAAACTGATTTACTCAACTGAGTGAAGGGATTTCGCAGGATGATTGCATGAGGTTTTGATAGACACATTCCTGTGATCTGAGGCAGTATTCACACGACTCACTGTGGTATGTGGAAACAACACAGGAGAGTTTATCCAAATTATCTAATGGGTGACATGATGTTTACTCATAGTAAGACAAGTCCATGATACAGAAATCCCAACACAATTTTAGTTAAAGTGCGACTGTAAATTCTAATTTAACATAAATTAAGATTCATACTACCCAGGTTAAACATATCAGACAATCAATTTTTGATGGGGAATCGGGTGATTTCGCAACAAAAAGTTATAAAATATTGGAAAATAAACTAAAAACAAAAAATGCAAAATAATGAATTAAGTACATATAAAATTGTCATTTAATACATATAACATTATATAAGTCATATGTCACATTGTGTTCCCATATATGTTCCTCAGACCGAAACAATCCAAGTTCTAGGTAGTATTGTTTATAAATAATTGATCTTTGAAGGCAATGGTTGGCTACTTCCCTCTTATTACAACACCTTATCCCTCCCTTAATCTCCCCCTTCCCCCCAGACCAACAAAGAAAAATAGTATAAAAAGAAAGCAAAATAAAGAAAAATGATAATAGAAAAACTTCCGTTTAGAGATGTATGGTCTAGACTCTAGGGTGAAACTTAGATGTTGATATGTGTGTGTTTTGTTATCTTGTCTTTTCATTGGGTTTGTCTGTCTGAGAAAGAGCCACCAGGATGAACCAAAATCGTTATATTCATTCTTGTTTTATATCCTCATTTTGCAAACTACACTTGATGTGCATTCCTAAAGAAGGGGAGATGGAAAAGCGTTGTCAAGATGGTGTAGGAAGTTTATTTTCATTCTCTATGTAAAATAAATTGTTTGCTTGGTTTGGCACTTTTATCATGGTATATCATATCATAAGGGATCTGCTACATGAATTATAGGTGCATTAGGCATTTAGGCTTTACTTGTTTAAAAGGGAATCTGGGAATGTTTTATTAGGCTCATTACTGGTGCAGTTGCTTCTTTAAATGTCATGTGTATAGAGTTGAAACAAATTTTATTTTACAATATCAATTAGAATTTGCTTTTTTTAGGAATCTTATTTGGACTATTTTGGGAGCTAAGAACCTCTGGCTGGGCTAGAGGCGAGTGTGCTTAATTGGTGTTTCTAATTTTCTATTTGAGGGATGGTTTTTTTTTACTTCCAAAATTAACCTTGCAACCATCGCTTCTCACACATCTTCTATGATTTTTAAGCTACGGGAAAGGGCGATAAATTTTTCAATCTATATTACCTATTCCTTTAATTTGCTCTTGTTACTGGGTGGAAACTTTCTGTTTTTTAATATTAATTTGCTTTATATGCTTTTACAGATATGGAACTGTTCTCGGGATGAAGGTCTGATCTCTCCTTTGCTTTGACTGAATTGAATTCCAACTAAATTTATACTCACTTATCAAACAAGCATTTATTTATCCCATAAATATGCATCAATATAAAATTTGGGCACTGGTAGTTCGGGTGAACATTATGAATATTTATATATCCATAATATTTAATTTTGTAAATAAGCATATCTAGAGGAGGTGAATGGGTGTAAATACCAAAAGTGCTCTACAGTAGTCAATTTTTAAGATTTTCTGCTACAGGTTATAATCAGACAGGCAACCCTATCTGTTCTAGTTATAATCGGACAGGTAACTCCTGTCTATTTTAGTATATGTTTTTCGTTAATGATAATCGGACATGATACCCTGTCTGGATTAGTATATCTTCAAGCACATATCAGTACTAAAAATGCAGAATTAATAAATTGCAGATTAAGGAAGAGAACAGAATAAAAATCACACCAAAATTTTTACGTGGTTTAGCCCATATCCTCTAATCTAGTGGCCTTATCTACCTGCAATACCAAATGGTATTGAAGACTCTTTTTATTAATAAATTGTTCAAACAAATACAAACTCCATGTACAAATAAGCTCTGTTCTTTGTTGGAACTGCCCCCTTTGCACCTTCTGTGATTTTTGCACCACTGCAATTTTCTCACCATTGAGACCTTTAGAGCTTTTTTGTACAACCTTTATCCACTACTGGAGTCTGGATCAACCAAGACATACAAGGCTTGAACTCATATTTTAATACACGGAAAAATGATTACAATGAAGTATGATTTTCTAGCCCAAAAGGAATATTAATAACAAGGCACGAAATAATAGCTGGAAATTTTTCTTTGAAAGCTCTTTAATATTAGAAGATATATTTCATGAAGTATCTTCCTCTTTAATAAGCTTAGAAGGAAGAGTATATATAAAAATTGGATATGAAAATTGGGCATGAGTGTATTTGAATTTTACTTATTTGTATTTTTACCCACCAAAATAAGTGAAATTCAAATAGTCCAATTTTCATGTCCACATAGAATTTTTGATTTGAAAAAGCTTAATTGAAGGAAAGAGAATCAGAAAATAGATTTGATAAGATTATGTAAATAGTGTTCCAATCAGTTTGATTCAATTTGTTGACATATTTTGTTTTCTAGATAATAACAATTTAGCTCACGTCAAATTCTTTTAAAAAAAGTTTTCCAGCAATTAAATAATGCCTTGAAAATAACTCTTTTTGAGCTAGAAAACCTTACATATTTTCTTAAATGAGTCTTAGTAGACTTGAACCACTGGTTGTCGTCCACGAAATATCTTCACCATATATGAATAGTTCTTCCTTTTAGTCCAAACCCGCTAAAAAATCACTCCATGCACAATATAATATTTTCATGCAAAGAATAATGTTTTCATGCAAAATATATTTATTATTTCCATGCAACATATTAACTCCATACAAAACAAAACATATTATCATCATTAAAACATAAACATATAAACCAACAAATATTGTGTTGTTCCCAAATCTCAACTTTTATGGAGTGGGGCTATTAAATAATGATTTCTGCTTTTAATATGCTTTTAGTTGGAGAGTTAGAGATTAAAGTTAAAAGAGTCATTTGTACTGGGCGGGGTTTCAGTGTGTTAGAACTGATTCAAAATTAATTAGACTTTGCCAAGTCCTTGTCCATTTTGTTTAACTTATGAACCTTTAATAAAGAATTTCATGATCCTTGCATTTGGAAAGAGATTGTTGCTAGAATTTTCCTTATGTCTTAGTACATCCTGTAAACTGCCCCAAGTGGAACTTGACATAGTACTCGGGCTAGGGTATTATCTTGCTCCTATGTAAAATTGTTCTATTCTATTGACTGACATGTTAGTTGTTACTACCAATAAGAGATCAGAATTGCTGTCCACTTAACGTACTATTTCCATCATGATTTGAGTGGGAAGATTATATATTATGTCTTCTGTAATGTTCCAATTTAACTTCTCAACAAGCTACATGTAAGATTCCGTATAACTGAGAATCAAAATATTCTCATTCTTTTTGTGAAGCTGATATCCGTATTCACGAGTTTTACAAGACATCTTATTTCAAGACCGGGATCCATCCAATTCCAGGTGCTCGCCAGGTTCTTCAGAAATTATCAAGACTTTGCAATTTATCAGTAGTGACGTACGTGTTCTTAGCCACACATCTTATTGATTTAGATGAATATTTAACAAGAACACTGAATTATTATAGGTCATTTTGAAGCTATTCATTTTTATAGGTCCCGACAGAATGCAATCAAAGACGTCACAATTGAGTGGATTGAGAAGCATTTTCCAGGACTGTTTCAGGAGATTCATTTTGGCAATCACTTTGCTTTAGAAGGCCAGGCTAGAACTAAATCAGATATTTGCAGGTAGCTTACGCATGAACTGCTTTTACAAATATTTTTGGTGTTCTATTGAATATCGCATGTTTTTTGCTGGTAATTAATTCATAGGAATATGCACTTGAAATTATCTAAAAGACATAGAAAAACATTAAAGCAGAATTATAATTGGGTATTCTTTGTCATGGTTATCTGTTTTTAACAGGTCCTTGGGAGCGAAAGTTTTAATTGACGATAACCCAATATACGCTGCTGAGTGTGCCGAAGCTGGAATTAAGGTTCTACTTTTCGATTATGAGAATTCCTATCCTTGGTGCAAAACAGAGTCTGTTGCTCAACACCCTCTGGTCGTTAAGGTACATAATTGGGAGGAGGTGGAGCATCAGTTAGTTCCACATATTGTTTCATAAAATTTCACCCTATATAGATTCTTGAGATAGCAACCAATTCCTAATACTACGTTTGGATTGGTGGAATGAGAGAGGGAATTGAATGACGCATTCTTATAGAATGAAAAAAAATTGTGTTTGATTGTGATTGGAATGAAAAAAATTGTGTTTGGTTTCTTAGGGGAGGGAGAACATGGAATAATTCATTCCAACTAGAATGGAATGAATCATTCCACTCTTCATTCAATTCTTTCAATTCAAACGTAACATAAGTGTACACTAAATGGTTTCCTACCCAGAAGGGCCAGAACGTATAATGCAATGCTGAAAGAATAGAGATTTTATGCAGTTTGTATCTTTGGCAAAACAGCTTATAATGCGTTTGTGAGTTTGAAGGGAAGGGATGTGATGGGATGGGATGGGATGGGATGGGATGGGATGGGAGGGGAGGGGAGGGGAAGGGAAAGTATAGGAGGGGAATGGGAATGGGAATGGGAATGGGAATGGGAATGGGAAGTATAGGATGGGAAGGGATTATAATTTTTCATTGTCATGTGTGTGAGTTTTATAAAGGAAGAGAAGGGATGGGATGATATTTTTATTATATTCTCCTTGTTTGAGTTTAGGAGGGAATAGAAGGAAAAATAATTTTATTTTTAAATTACATTATTACTATATTATCTTTATATATAAAAATATAATAAATGTATGATTTACTATGTCTTCGGTATTTTTTTATTTTGATTAGTTCGAGTAATTAGGATGGTAAAGATTTTGACGTGGGGTGGGATGGTAAAGACTATAAATATATAGATATAAATATAGGGTATGCATCTATGGTAACCGGTTGCTAGGAAATTATTCCAGCAACCAAAAAAATAAACATGTCACTACAAGTTGTAGTGGCTAGGACAATTAAAAAGGGACATGTCACTACAACTTGTAGCTGCTAGGATAACTTCAACATATTAATAATAATATTTTGTAATATTATTAATACTAATATTAATATTTTGTAATATTAGTATTAATAATATTTATATTAATAATAGTAATAACTAATATGAATATTAATACTAGTATTACTATTATTCTTATTAATATAAATATTAATAATACTAATATTAATATTAATAATATTATCAACTAATATTAATCCAACTATATAATTTCAATAATTTACTCCTTTCGTAGCTAATTTACTCATGTATTAGGTTCTATTGGAACTACATAGTTGGATTAATATTACTTAGTAATATTATTAATATTAATATTAGTTATTACTATTACTAATATTACAAAATATTAATATTAATATGTTAAAAGTTATCCTAGCCCTACAAGTTGTAGTGACATGTTCTATTTTTTTAGGTTGCTGGAATAGTTCTCTAGCAATTGGTTGTCATAGATGCATATATATATATATATATATATATATATATATATTGGTCCCCGTCCATTGCAACTGATTGTCACGGGTACTATTCCAACAACCATAATCTCGACCGTTGATCAACAAAATAGATGACATGAATTGAAAATAATTTTACCCCTGCCGCTACAGCCTGTAGCGGCAACAACATAGCTTGTAGCAGCTAGGATAATTACTTGCATGCCCCTCCTTTGTAATTATATTTTATTGTTGCAAGTGCTGCTTTATTATTATGCTTGGTTACACTGTCTGTCGCTACAGGTTGTGGCGGTACTGCGACAATGTAGCAAGTTTATACCCCTGCTTTATTGCTACTGTTCTTCTTTAATCACAAAACAATTGAAAGCTAGACATGAAATATTAGATCCTTTTACAAATTCAGACTACTAGGCATGAAATATTATATCCCTTTAATTCTTTCGGCTAAATAATTGAGAGCAGACAATATTATATTTAAATTTAAAATTCAAAATTTTCCCATTATTCTTATGTTTAAAATTTAAATTTTGTCTCATAATTGGTAATACTTTTTAAGTAATTGGTAATTTATCTTAATATTAAATTACTAATTATAATTGACTTTAGATTTAAATTTAAAATGTCTTAATTCATTGTAATTTAAATTTTAAATTATAATGAAATTTAAATTTTGAAGTTTAAACAGAAGAACAATGGGTAAATTTTAAATTTAAATTTCATTACAATTTAAATGAATTTTAAATTTTAAACATATGAACAATGGAAAAATTTTGAATTTTAAATTTAAATATAGAATTGTTTGCTCTCAATTATTTAGCCAAAAGAATTAAAGGGATATAATATTTTATGCCTAGTGGTCTGAATTTGTAAAGGGAATATAATATTTCATGCTTAGCTTTCAATTTTGGGACATCAGCAATAAAGCAGGGGTATAAACTTGCTACACTCACTTTCACCACAGCCTGTAGCGGCATACAGTGTAGCAAGCATAAAAATATAGCAGCAATAAATATAATAATAAAGCAGGAGTGGCATGCAAGTAATTAGCCTAGCCGTTACAAGCTATGTTGTTGTAGCTTGTAGCGGCAGGGGTAAAATTATTTCTAATCAATGTCATTTATTTCGTTGATCAACGGTGGATATTTTGGTTGTTGGAATAGTACATGTGGCAATCGGTTGATATATATATATATATATATATATATATATATATATATATATATATATATATATATATATATGGGAGCCCTTCCATAGCAACCGGTTGCTGTGAGTACTGTGCAACACCCTCTTTTTATACCGTTGATAAACTTATTGGAAGGCTGAGATGAAACATAAATATATCCCACCCGGCACAACTTGTACCGGCTTTTATTTTAATATGAGGACCCCACCATAGTCAACATGTTGTCAGTTTATGCCAATACATTGAATTTTTAATATTAAATAATATCCAACCGGGACAAGCTCATACGGCTGTAAAAAAAAAAAAAAACCAAGGACAAAATAAAATAGCAACAAACATAAAATAAACAAAAACAAGCCGGATGAGCTTGTCCCGGTTTGTATTTTTTTTTTTTTTACAACCGTATGAGCCTGGATCAACCAGGCTATTTTTTGGCTCAGGAATCCCTAGCACTCGATAGTGGTTTCGCTTATCGTGGTCGGTTTCAAAGCCACAAATTGCACATTTTCGATTGTATTAATCATTCTATGTTTTTTTTATGAAAATGAACATGTAATATGTACTATTTCTTTTGATATATTTATGCAGTACTAGTATTGGTATAATCTGTACTTATAATATTGATAATCACATTATTATTATTATAATAATACTTCACTACTTTTATAAATTCGATAGTGTGACATTATTATTATACTTCACTAGTTTTATTATATTTCACTAGATTTTTGGGGGATGGTGAAGTTTTAATGTAAAGACAAATCCTTGGCTGATATTAACAGCTAGGCCCGTGGTGCTCGGGTGGTCATATGACGTGTGTTTGGAGTTTGAGGTTGCGAGTTCGAGTCTGTTTAGCAGCAAGTTGCTTGAATAACATAAATTTTTTTATTTTTTTAATACAAGCCGTGACAAGCTATATCGGCCGGATTTTTTTTTAATTTTTTAATACCAGCCGTATGAGCCTGTACCGGCCGGGAAAGAAAAAAAAATTTAAAAAAAAGGTACCAGCCGGGACAGCCTGTACCGGCCGGAAAAATTAAAAAAAAATGTACCACTTCAAACTTTATTACGGCTGTTAAAAAAAAAAAATTCTACCGGCCGGTACAGGCTCATACGGCTGTAAAAAAAAATATACAAACCGGGACAAGCTCATCCGGACGGAATAATTAAAAAAAAATGTACCACTTCAAACTCTTACGGCTGTTAGAAAAAAAAAATCTACCGACCGGTACAGGCTCATACGGCTGTAAAAAAAAATACAAACCGGGACAAGCTCATCCGGCTTGTTTTTGTTTATTTTATATGTTTGTTGCTATTTTATTTTGTCCTTGGTTTTTTTTTTTTTACAGCCGTATGAGCTTGTCCCGGTTGGATATTATTTAATATTAAAAATTCAATGTATTGGCATAAACTGACAACATGTTGACTATGGTGGGGTCCTCATATTAAAATAAAAGCCGGTACAAGTTATGCCGGGTGGGATATATTTATGTTTCATCTCAGCCTTCCAATAAGTTATCAACGGTATAAAAAGAGGGTGTTGCACAGTACTCACAGCAACCAGTTGCTATGGAAGGGCTCCCTATATATATATATATATATATATATATATATATATATATATATATATATATATATATAATATATTCCAACTTTATAAATATAATATGGATTCCAATTACTCCTTTCGTCCCGTATTAAACGTTCTAATTGGTTTCGACACGCTAATTAATAATTTATTTTTTTTACTTAAATTGCCCCTTCTAATTACTTATTAATTGTAGTAACTATCCACTTTTTCTATGACCCCAACATTAATTATTTCTTACTAGTTAAATTCCCAAATGAATTTTTTAAATCATTTTTATTGTTATTCTCACATTCCAATAAGTATATTTTCCTCTTCAAACCCACCCACTAATTACATGCATATGAGAGATAATGTGGTATATCAATACATTATTTCCTAATATAAACTTTTTATTATTTCTTAAGTTTCCATCAAAAGTAACTGACTAAAAAGATTATGAGGGTATAAGTGAAAAAATAAAATAAAAATAGTTACTAATATAGAAATAGTACAATTATTTAATAACATCTTAAAAAGAAAATTAAGACGTTTAATACAGGACGGAGGGATTACTAACGTTGGGTAGGATGGTAATTAACACCAATGTGAGGTGGGATGGTAAAGACTTCGACGTGGGGTGGAGCACATATACTTGTTGAATAAATTATTTACATATATTTGGATAAAACTTGCACATAGAATATAGAAAATTTGTATTTTTAAAAATTTAGAGTTATAATAATTAGGGACAAAATTATCATATTATTTATTTTAGGTTTAAATATGATTTACTATCCTAAACTATAGGTCATATTTCACTTCGATGATCCAGCTTTCAATTTGTCAATTAGATGATTGAACTATTAATTTTTTTCGATTTCATTCAATTGGGTCTGTCACGTCAGAAATTACTGACGTGACATCCTAATAGGCTAAATGAGTGCTTGTAAGACCCCGAATTTTATGAAATAAAATTATTCAATTTTCTTATAATTATTATTCAGTAAATGGTTAAATTGATAAAGAGTAAAGTTAAGGGTGATATATAAAAATTTTGCAAATAAGCAAGTGGCTATAAAATACTTGTTGTCGGGGAATATTCATTTGGTCGTGGAATATTCTTGTTGTCGAGAAATATTCGTACGACGGCGCAGCCATTTGTGGGCCCCATAACAGAATAACTGTTGGATGAATAAAACAACAAGTTTGAGTTTTTATAAATAACGGCGTAGTTACCATTAACACTGTTGGAATACCTGGTGGTTAAAATACAGTAATACGCGTGGTTGCACAGTAGCACACGGTATTGCACAGTATTTTTGAATTATTGATTCTTACGTAAGAAAGCACTACTCAATAATTGTTACAGTAATTACTGTTCAATATTTTATTTTATTGATTCAATAATTGCTGCGTTGATATTTTATATTATTATTGTTTCAATAATTGTCACGGCACGGTATTTTTCATTATCAGATCAATAATTCATATTATTTGAATAATATTATTAGATAGCATTATTGAAAATGTCCAGAAATTTCTATCAATGAGATGTTTGATCACCTAATATGCGCCAATAAAGAGAAATCCTTATCAAAAAGCCCACTCTTTCCTATGAACTCCCTGGTTGTCATTATTGTGATTCTGTAATATTATTTGTGAATAATTAATTATTGATTTATATGATAAGGAAATATTTATTTGATGCGGATATAAATGATGGATTTATTTATGTGGTTATAAATGAAGAAATTAATGTTGAGGTATTTTATTAGTATTTTGTCGGATTGAATGTATTAAAAGATCAAATCGGTGTTCTTAAAGCTCTATTGCGTGAATTATAATTTTAATCTGACCGTTGGATCGTTGTAATTTTTGGATATGTTATACATATATAAGTTGAGTATATGTCCACAAATTTTGAACCGTTTAAAAATGAACGTATGATTTATTATAATTTTAAGAGGTATTGAAAATCGCCCGTATTGTGGATTTCGGATATTATTTTTGTCTGAAATTTGAAAAAACTTAAAGCTACAAGTTGTAGAGAATTCGATTTCGTGTGGAATGGACATAAAATTTGTATTTTTCTGATAAAACGGGTTATTTTCTATGAATTACTGAAGTTTTTAGAAAATAAAATAATTTTTATTAAAATTAGATGGGACCCACTTTTGTTGTTTAAAACATGTGGGTTGTTATTATTTTTCCAAGGTTGGCATGCTTGATGGCTGCTTGACTCAAATGGTTGGTACGTGGAAGGAAAAAATAAAATAATAATATTTTATTATTTTAGTCTACTATGGCGTTTTAGCATTTTTTCTATAAATAGGCGCTTAGTTTAGAATTAAAATTCACACCAGAAACAAGTTTTCTTTCTCTCTATATTGTCGAGCATATTTTTGTGAGTATTTAGATACTTTGAGAGTTGCTATTCAGTGCAAGTTTCCTTCGGCTTTACATTCGATGTTCCGGTCAGAAGTACTGCTCTTTTGAGGTAGGAGATTTTAAGGGTTATTATATTTTTTCAGTTTCGTAATTTTTTCAGACCTTCAAAATTTTGAAAAAATTTGAAATGATAATTTGATGAGTTTTCTTGATTGTGTCCAAAAATAGCGATTTTTGGATGTATAGATTAGGAGTTATGAATTTTATGGAAAAAGACTATTTTAAAAGTAAACTCTTATAACTCCTTGTGGTTAACTCCAAAATTGGTAAAATTTTTATTGAGAATACATGTATATAATAGCGGTATACTCAGTAAATTTCAAAATTTTTGGATAAAAGTATAATTTATAATAAATGTCTAAATATTCGGCAGTTTTGACCATATAAAAAATAGTAAATGAATTTTAAAAATTTTGAGAAAAATATATGTTCAATATAAGATTATGTTCTGCTAAATCCCAGAAAAGAAAATTTATTTGTACTGATTTGGTATTTTTCATGAAAATAGACTAGTTATGAGTAAATGAATTAAATATGTTATGGAAAGTAACAAAATTAGAAAATAGGATTTTATGGCTTGAGAATCCTATATAAGGTATATGCAAATTTTTGATAATGGTTTTGGTTATTGGTGATGAAATTTTATGAGTTTGGCATTTTAGGATAATTAAATGCATATATTAGTAAAGTGTAAACAATTAAAATAAATTATTTATAAATTTAAGAAATGATTAAAATATGTTGGAAGAATGCATATTGTGATTTGATGTTTTATGAAACTACTCATGATTATATAAAGTCATTCAAATAATATATGTACAAGGACATAGTGATAGATCAAAAGTGTTAGGTTGATCTTAGTATTTAATGTTCACTTGTATAGATAAAGAGATCAAATCTGTAAGGTTGATCTATGGCTAGAAAGAAATAGATAGACTCGCAGTCTATCCGGTTGATCAACAGAATGTAGAAGCTAAGGTAGGATCGTAATGCTGATATGATCGTAGTGTATCTGCCTTGAAGGGCCTATCCACGAATCGAAGTGTGGTCCAGACTTTTGCCGAAACTAACTCAGAGATCGTAGTGTGCTCTCAGAAACGCAGAATCTGTAAGACGAGCAAGTGAAGATCGTAGAATTAAATATCGTAGTGTGCTCTCGAAATGTAGAGTTTGCAAGACGAGCAAGTGAAGAACGTAGTGTGCAAATCCTTGTGAGAAATCGTAGTGATCTCTTACGAACAGGCACCAATATGACAAGACACTACGATATTGATAGTAGAGTGTCATCTGCTTTATGTCAGAAACATCAAGCCCTATCGTCCATCTGAGATGGACTCCAACTAAATATGGAATGGGTTTTGAACGTTGAAGCTCTCACCAGTCCCAACGTGCAAAGATATCCTTAGTATTGATCAAAAGAAACGTACTCAAGAAGCCTAAGAAAAAGACCATTGGGAAGAGGAAAACACATTTTGAGGTGTTAGGTGAGAAAGAGTCTGCTGTGTCAGTGGGCCAGAATGTAATTCAGAAGATGTGCAGAAAAGTCTCCATCAAAGCTCAGAAATGTCAAAACGCATTTAATGGCTCATCAGATGACTTCAACGGATAGATTTCAAGATCACATATATACAGATCAAAGACAGATGAGAAAGAAGAAGCAGTATTGAACGAAAAAAACGCATAAGAACACTCAACGCCCAACTCTACGATCTGAGAAAAAGGAAAAGCTTGCTCAGCTATTCAGTTCTTTCGAACAAGTGCTTACTAGAAATTGAATAACATCAATCACGATCTAAAAAACATTCAATCAACTGAAAGTAAGAGTTCCAGGTCTGAAGGACCTTGAAGAGTTCTGAGTGAACTATGAGAGACCACGTCTGCTGGACTTGAAGAGTTCAAGAGTGAACTAAGAAGTACCTAGACTGCTGGTCTAGAAGAATCTGTGAGATTCAAGAAGTGTAATAGACATCCTTAATGTATTTCCTACTCAAGGAGTAGAAGAGTGGACTAGGAGCTTTTTAGTGCTCTGAACCACTTAAAACTATTGTGTTCATTAACTGCTATAACTGCAATATCTGCTATAACTGTCATAACTGCCTAAATCTCATTAACTCAAGATATATAACAGAATGTTTTCACATATACTCATTCCGCTGTGCATTGATTACCATCAACTTAAAAAGATTAAAAGAAAAAGTTTTAATTATCTATTCAACCACCCTCCCTTCTAGATATCTATCGTGCCTACTGGGAACTAACAATTGGTATCAGAGAAGGTTCTATAATACAACCTACAAAGCTTAAGTAGATCCAATGGTACACTTACCAAGCGAATCAAAAGTACTAGAGGAGGAAGCAAGCCACAATGTGCAACAAAGAAAAATTTGCTAACTGGAAGGTTAGGATGCAAGCATACATGGATGCAATAGATGAAGATCTATTTGAAACTGTTCAGAATGGACCATATTTCGTACAAAGCTTGCACCAACTACAGATGACCCAAACAGAGTACAGATCAAGGTCAAGGAAGAATGGACAGAGAACGAGAAGAGAGCTGTCCAGCTCGACAAAAAGGCCAAAAACATCTTGTTCCAATCTTTAGAAGATGATCTATTCGAAAATATGGTCAACAGCAAAACATCGAAGGAGGTTTGGGAAGCACTGCTCATCATGCATGAAGGAACAGAAGAAGTCAGAGAAAACTAACAATCTCTCTTGACTCAGCAATATAATGTTCGCTCACGTTCAAGGAGAGAACATGACTGCCACTTATGAAAGATTTAATGTACTGCTCAACTCTCTACGATCCTATAGGAAGATCTATCCTAACAAAGATCTAATCATAAAGTTCATGAGAGCCTTACCAAGCAAGTGGGATGCCAAAACTACTGCCATTAGAGAATCTAAAATCTACATAAATGACTGTTCAACAGTTGTATGGAACCTTCTCACATACGAACTGGAGCTGACTCAACGAGAGAAACCTTATCTGAAGGTAGGAAGAAGGATAAAGGTACCCTTAAAGCAACAGATAACGCCTCCAAAGTCAGCACTGAAGTTGATTCTGACTATGATGAAGATGATGATGAGGACCTTGTAATGTAGTGAAAAGGCTAAGAAGGTTCATGCGACGAGGCAAAACCAACAAGCCAAAGAAAGTCAGCAATACAGCAGCCAGGAGCAAATGAACGACCTATGATAATTGCAAGAAACCGGCCACTTCATTGCAAATTGCAACAAACCTCTCAGAGAAACTCAAGAAGAAATCTCATTCAAAGAAAGAATACAGAGGAACAAAGGGACACAGAAGAAAGAA